>VXCM01000483.1:187425-215870 GCA_014773175.1 Lucifuga dentata | reverse complement strand
TATATATATATATATATATATATATATATATTTATTTATTTATTTTTTTTTAAACCACCCTATCTCATAATATTAGGAAATCATCTTAACAATTCCTGGACCAGTCCCTGGATCTGATCTGCATCCAAATTTAATGTTTTTTTCCCCTGCTCTGCACCACAACAAGTTTCAACAACATTGGTTAATAACTTTTTGAGTAATCATGCTGGCAAACTAACAAACAAACAAACCATTGCGCCAACCAAAAAACCTGGGTGAAAAGTAAAATAGAGTGTAACCAAATATGATGCATATTGTTGGAATATAGATGCACGGTTATTAGAGCTGGTACTATAGGATTATACCAGCTTTCAAAAGTAATACTTGGTCCAATATTATTTATGTTAATGATATCTAGCCTATTCTACAATTTGTTTCTTTAGAACAATGGATCACTAATCTGGTCCTCAAGTACCACTGTACTGCACATTTTCCATTTCTCCCCGCTTTACACAAACACTGATAATGTCATTTGCTAAATCTGTCATTTAAGCAACAGAATTGAAGTATCAGAATCTTTGAAAAAACACTTTATTACTATAAGGAAACCAGGTCACAAATGTTTAACCAGTTTTGTACCAAGATTATAAAAAAAAAAAATACATGCTGTATCAGTAGGACGATATGTACAACAATATATAGGACTATCAGTAGACGATATGGGTGGGAAAGTATTTCATATGTGGGTATTGGCTGAAAAATAAAGTTGAATTCCTGCTGGCTTCAAATGCACTCAGTTATCACTATCAGTTTATTATTTATTTTACAATCCAATGCCATAAATACATACAATCCCTGCCATAAATTCTATATTAGTAAAGCTTATAATGTTCTAGATTTTTTTTTTTTTTTTTTTNTTTTTTTTTTTTTTTTTTTTGCATTACATTGAAAGGTGTTTCTAATATTTTGTCTATCTCCATTTATATACACGAGGGACAGAATATAAGAAACACCTCTGACTATAATGCAATACATAACCATTGACGATAGCCTCAAAAATGACCATAGAGTTTAACTAAAGGACCATACCACCCATTTTGCATGTTTGAGCCAAATATATTCAATTTTCATACATGTAATGTTACTGACAATCATTTCCCAAAGGATAAAACCGTATTTCAGCTTTCCTGATATTTTGTAAAATCTCTTAATCTTTCAAAATCAAATATTCAAGCCATATACCCACCTTAAAAATCGATGTTTTGCCTGCTAATACTTACACCAAATTATGAAGTTGCGATTGTTCGATAAACGCTGGTCTTCTTTTTGGGACTATATTCCCCGGTGGAGACATACATTCACTCCGCGCTTTTTATTGCACTTAAACTTTTATTGCACTTAAACCCGTTAAAATTACGAAACTTCGAAAAAACCTGAATATACGTGTTGTTCACGTTGTTTCAAGTAGCAACAAGTTGATTTTAACAGCGTACGAATGAACTGAAACCAATGGCGGTCTGGAAGGTAGGAATTTTTTTTTTTTTTTTTNAATTTTTTTTTTTTTTTTTAACTGACCATTCCAGTGGTATGTTTTGGGAAATGATTGTCAGTAACATTACGTATATGAAAATTGAATACATTAGGCTCAAACATGCAAAATGGGTGGTATGGTCCTTTAACACCTCTGTGTCACAGTGTCAATAAAAACTTCAGATTGTTGGGATTTATTGCAGGGCTGTTAGATTGCACTGGATTGTACTTGATATATGAAACATATATTTTCACTCATAGCATTATAAGAAAAATTATGAGACAGTTTTATTTTGCAAGAGGTCCCCAGAAAATGAGGAATAGTTGAATGTCTCTGGTTGTTACATTCATAAAGACACTGTGTCATGTTGAGTATTTGTTTTCACTGTCCTCAGCTCAATCCTAATATAGACAGTTATGAAATATTACACAAAATCATAACATTGGTTCATAAATCATGCCTCATAATGGTAATCAGCACAAAATGGCAACATGTCGCCATTGGCTTGTCTTTGATGCATCTCACCTCACATGAGTCTCTGTGGATTCTGTGAATGACCATCTCGTCCTCTGTGAACTTTCCTCCAGCGTGGTCGCTTTCATCACCCACGCTGCTTGTCACCACGTCACAGAAGTCTGTTTCATTCTTGTCTGCATTGATCTGTAACACGCTGTTGGATCTTTCTTCTGGGAGGTTCGGTATTGACATTGTTACAACTCGTTTATAATACTGTACATGAAAAAGAATCAATCTGCTGACAAATGATTTAATCGGGTAATTTTGTTGAAACATGCTCTTACGATTATGTAGACCAAAAACTACTGTGACATTGCTGTTTGCGCGGAAACTGTGCGCAAACACGTATGGAACCAAATCCCGCAAAATCTATCATCTCATATTTAAATACAATTACATCTATATGCTATTCTGATTCTGCTGTCTGTTATGATCAAAGATTGTTTGTTATTCAGTAAATGTTCAGTTTTGATCTCTGTTTCCTCCTCTGTCCGCGTCATGTGACCATCCTGTAAACTGATCCACCGGCCCACACAGCGCCTCTGCTGGTCAAAGCAGGCATTACACACTCCCTGCTGGTATAAGACAAGGACCTTTTTAAAGAAATTAAACCTAACAAAACACAAATGCTGGACTGTTACATGTTATGACCAAATTAATAGTGGGTCAAATAAAGGGTGAACTGCAATTTCCAGACTGTGATCACAAAAACAAAAAGCAAAACACCATTAGAAAAGCATTGTTGTATACATTATTTTCTGCTCTTGTCCCATTAAATCTATTATCAGTTTAATAATAATCAACATTATGGCTATATTTTAAAATTTTTGTCAGTCACTCTATTCTTTGAATATATACAGTATCTGCTTGTGGTTCAGCAGAACACTATAGGGCTAAATGTAAGAATTACATTACTATTGCATTACTATTACTAAGACATAGATTGGTTTCCTGGGTCAGTACAACGGAAATGTGAAATGATTCGATTATGGAACTGTTTAATTGATATGGCCGAAGACAGGATAAATAAGAAGGTCTTCATTTGGAGTAAATTACACAACTCTCCATGGGACAAAGAANCGAAGACAGGATAAATAAGAAGGTCTTCATTTGGAGTAAATTACACAACTCTCCATGGGACAAAGAAGTTTCTGCTATTTTTAAGAAGCTGGTTTACAGTATGTCTATAGAAATAATTTACGATGTAAAATTAATAGAATCAAAAGTAAGCTTCTTTTTGCATTTGAAGAAAAAATGGTCTTGAGATATTCTGTTAAAACCAAAATTGTGGACTTATATCCAAATTAAACAAAACTATGGCTCTGAAGTTTGTGTCACATCACACCTAGCAAGAAGCCAAAGATCTTTAGTTTCCCAGATGTGAACAGGCATCCTTACTCTGATATTAAAGTCAATAGATTTAAAAACATCCAGGAAGAAAACAGACTGTGTGATTTGTGTGAGCTAGGAGAAGTTGAGAATGAGTCATATTTTCTTTTATACTGTACTTTGAGGACCAATATTTAATGAAATATTTGACCAAAATCCAGAAATATTTTGGTGGAGTGTCAATGAAAAATTGGAACAGCTGTTTAATTTTAAGGTTTTTAAGTTGGCTAATTTTGTCTCCACAGCCTGGAAAAGAAGGCAAGATGNGTTTAATTTTAAGGTTTTTAAGTTGGCTAATTTTGTCTCCACAGCCTGGAAAAGAAGGCAAGATGGATTGTTTATTTAATGTGTCTAAAATCTTGTGTGATGTTCTGATATGGATTTGGTTTCCCAATGTATAAGAAATTCTTATTTGCTTATTTGTTTTGTTTGATGAAGGTTAGTATCACTGTATCTGTGGAACCTGTACCATAGTGGATCCGGTATGTAAGAACATGATGTCTTGTAAACCCATGTGGGCTGGGCATAATATATGGACATGATAATAAAAGATTCATTCATTCATTCATTCATTTGTTCATTCATTCATTCACTAAGCAATAGAACCTGCTTATTTATTTATTTATTTATTCCACTGGTCAATGTACAGTAACAAATTGCAATAGTGCAAAGTCCACATCCATTGCTGACAGTTTTTATATTTTTGGGAGTTTTACATTTTTTTCTTTAATAGCATAGGTTTTTATACATAACAAGAGGAAGCACTAGCAAACATTCATAAATACTTGGCTAATAAATTTTGTTTAGTGATAGGTTTCCAGTCCTGTGCTTTGCATTTTTCTGTAAGGTGACCCTTTTCTTAAACATTTGGATCACAGATTGTACCTTTAAGTAGGTTAATCCTTGACTATGACTCATTGTAACTGCTGTGGGTGCCTGCCTTGACATTTAGTGCATATAAAAACACCTTCCCATAACGTTAAGTATCATAGTGATGTGGAGTAAGCACTATAAAGTTGATGAGTGCACATTAATGAGTACTTTCAAGGTTATCCACTGCTGCAAGCCACCTCTGATGATGTGTCTAGAACAGAATTCTGAATAATGAACTGTGACAAGTGTCTTTTTACTGACATTGTGGGGTCAATTTACACTCAGGCAAATTACACTTCACTGGTCAAAACATTAATGCATGACCACTATGCGAAACATTGTTTATGGATGCAAAAAATTTGATAGATACGTATATTTTCTAAAACAACCTTTTCATAATCACCATATAAAGAGTGTGAAAAAAGCAGTGGATGATACTTGATGTCTTGCTCTATCAAGAGTGTAATTATTTGTCAGTGTTTTTAGTCTTGTAGTTCTCACATAACTTACATCATAAACCTCAACCAACAAAATCAGTGCATTAGATTAACCTGGAAATGAACAAATGAATAAATGTTTTAGAATGAAGGGAAATGAGCTTGAATGGCTAAAAATTAACGAAGCTGCATTTTCAAAGCATGGAAATATGCGGTTTACATTATTTCTGTTGTGATATTTCAATTTGGAAGCTAAAGGTTGTGAACCCATGTCAAATGAATGAAACTATATTTGAAATATTTGCCAGCCTTGACAAGTTCACCATAATTTTATGTTGTGTTGGGCCCTTTTAAATTAATGTTATGTGTATGTGTACTACTGTTTACAGTAGGGTTACCTGGAATGTGAATCCTGACTGGTTCCCTGGTTCCCACCCAATACTCTTGAAGCTTTGTGTGTGTGTGTGTGTGTATGTGCCATATTGTTTTGTTTTAATGTTAAGGCAGGGCCCTGCCATTATCATTTCATAGGGATGCCTGAAACAGCATGCCCCAGTCTGTTGCTACTTAATTACCCTCCAGTCAGCCTGACAAAAACTGGCTCAGGTCCAGACAGACTCTCTGGAGAGAATAGTGAAATACAGGTACTGGTTTCAATTTACCAGGGGACAAATATGGCTTAAATGTGAGATTTAATATAAAAGGAAATGTCCACCCTAAAACAGAATTTCCATTTCATATATTGTGGTGATTCTGGACAGTAAAGCCAGTATCTAAAACAGAAGAGCATCTCCCTAAGCCATCCAGATATCAACTGATTATGTCATCAGGTGAAACTTCAGGGAGGTGGTCCACTGGCAGTAAATTAGTGACTAACTGTGGGCTTATGCACCTAAATCAGATTTAATTTGAATGCCGGTTTAAGCTGCAACTTAGAAAATGTGCTAATGGGCCAGCTGTTGTTCCAGTTGTTGAAATTGCAACATTTACAGACTGAGCTGTTAAATGTTATAGAAATAAAATATGTAAAGTCTATGTAAGTGTGTATTTCCCCTTTAAGAGGCCAGTGACTCAACTTATTCATGAGCAATGTGTTGCAAGTAAACCCCAGGAGCAAATTTTACAATACAAGCATATAGCATACTTGGTCCTTATTCCATAGTCTATTATTCAGACAGTTTTCTATTATTTAAAAGCTTATATAACTGTGAAATATTTTTTACCTGAAGCATCTTTTGCATGCACTCTGCATGCTTAAATAGCATACATACATCTGTGATGTAATGAAATTATCCTCAGAAAAGCCAATTAACCATCCATACTAATCATTCATGTTTTCCAGCAACACCATGCTGCACACTTGGGAGCTTCCCCGGCTTCTACTGTCCAATGAGCAACTCGACGGGAAGAGTAAGGAGTATAGTGTACTGCTCAAGTTAAAGGATTTAAACCAACAGCTCTAGCCTGCTTTCAAAACCACCAAGCATCAAGCAGTGATCCTCATTTCATGAGGCTAAAAGAATGTCAACTGAGACGGCTTTAATAATTTTTATAAACATTATCATATGAAATTATATCACTTGTTAATGCTTTATAGATCAGTAATATGATATCAATAATTTAACATTATTTTAGTTGCCAGGTTGTTTGGTTGATGTACTGTACATCATCCGCTCTTAATGTTAAGGCATCAAGTCTGCAGTTATACATATTAGTGAGGAATCAATAAAGACTACTGCCACAGTTTGCTCTGGATGGAGCTAAGTGGCCAAACTGTCCATTGAAGGACCTTCCTGATAATTTAAAGAGCTATAAAGACAAAGTATGCTATGCTGAAGGAGTATAAACACCAGCTGAAGGATTTTTTCACAACCTGACAACCTAAACGTTGTTTATACTGAGTTTATACTGATCTATAAAGCATAAATGATTAAATAACCCACTTATAGCCCCTTCACTAACTGTATTTATTCCAGAGAAATGATCTAAACTACTTAATTTTTCTCACTGGAGCCTCCTTTCAGGACCTCTGATGGCTCCAGGACCTCCCATTGGGAACCGCTGCTGTAGGCAACCGCTGCCCTAATAACTGAATAACTGAATCTGTCAGAGGAAGATGTTTTGGTAGAATGCGTGGATCACACGTCTCAGGTCTGCTCTTCCTCATGTCCCACTTCCTCAGTACAGTGGGAGATGCTGCAGGCTGGCGCTGCAAGGTGCTCATCTGACGCGCTGACGTCACCAAATCTTTGACAGCACTTCCTGAAGTGGGGTTTGTTGTGGGAAATATCCACGGTGGTGCTGCTGCACCGGAATTCAGGCCACTTCCACGGCAGAAGGAAGACAGAACATTCTACGCTATCCCACGTAGACCAAGCATGTGGTCGGAGCCGCTTTCGACCGGTATCAGATAAGGGCGCAGAGTGACGGAGGAAGGACGGGGGGAAACACAGCGAGTGTCCCGGACAGCCAGCAGGGCAGCGCCGCCGACAGCACGGAGCTGTCTGCCGTGATGGTGTAGCCAAACCATGGACAGCAGAATAAAGTAAGACCTCACTTTATTTTCCCTCTGTCGCAATGTCGAGCTAACGGCTAATGTCGCCCAGCCACGTAACATGAATACGTAGACAAACGTGAAGTAGGAAGGAATGTTTGGTGTAATTTGAGCCATGCTCAGAGTGGATTTAACGGCCAGGCCAGCTGGTCAGGCAGCATTTGGGTCAGTCTGTAGCACTGACCACCAATTAGCAGCCCTGCTAGCCAAACAGCAATCTGAACTAGCTTACACATGTGAACACGGCGCCTTGTGATCAAAGTTTGTACAAATATACAGCTAGAAATAAGAAGACTACACACTTAAAGTGAGTTCAAACCATAAACTAAACGGGTCACCACTGGTCCACTTTATATGAGCACACGTACCAGTAAAACACAATGTTACGTGTACGATTGCAGATCCCATTTGTTGCTAATGTTTTGTGTTAGATCCGATGTCTTGTCTTTCCCACGGTAAGCATGGTTTTATTCTTTTCAGGGAGAACCCAGAAAGAACATTTGATCTGGTTCTACAGGTGGCTTGTCCAGCATCTGAAAATGAAGGTAGGTGATGTAATTGTTGCTCTTAATCACAGAGTCTCACTTTAACTTCTAACCTGTGTTTGGTCAGTCTGGGTTAGGTGGACCAGGTACCACATAAAGTTTTTAAAATTAGGAATCCATGTGAAATTTATAGAATTAGCCAAGAATGACCAAGAATGAGCTTATTTATCAATACAAACTGCTGATGGACGTAATTATGTTCTGATGGATGACAACAACATTTTGAAAAGTCTGTGTGAAAGAAACATTTTTTTCATTTGCAGATTATTTGGAGAAATCATAGAAATTGAGAAAACATGCATTGTCAATGAAAAATGCCTGTAGCTGGAGGTGAAAATGTTAAGTTTTTAACTGTTTTTTTTTTCTACAAAATGTGTCATGTAATCCCAAGGAGAAAGGCATAAATCATCAATCAATCATATTCATGTAAATGTGCATATTAATTAAAAGTAGATGTGTTGTGTTGAAGGTATCTCTTTGTATGCCAAGTGTTGTGTAATTACAGTGTTTGTGTTTGCCAACATAGGTATCATGTACAGCGTTTGCAGCAGAATTTTGGCTTTTGCGTGTCTTGGTCTTGTACAATAAGAGCAATCATTATGTCTGTCGTGTTATTATGTGCTCTTCAGCTTACACTTGGAAGAACTTGGGGACTCCATGATGTAAAGAAAGCAATGTCAGAGACGCTGTTTGCTTTAATGGATTTACTGCTGTGCTGTTATTCAGCTCAAAGCCAGGCATTTCTCTGAGCTGTAGCTATGACCCCAGGCAGACTGTTTTAGAAAGATCACGCTTGGGTCAGCAAGCTGCATTAGCTGTTCTGCTGTTTGCGGTGGTCAAACATTCCAGCAGTGGTGCCTCGCACAAAAAGTGTACAAACTAGCTCAGGAAATGACTGTGGCCACCGTAGAACAACACCATATTTCACCTTTATGAATATGGGAAATTAAACAACCTATATTCCACATCAATATCCAGTGTCACCCTGAAGTCAAATATCATGTAAAAACATTTGTGCTGCATATTACACCAGCTGTCTGTCTTGTTTTGCCCACTCAGTTGTGACATTAAAGAGGTGCTATGTGGACGTTCACTTGTGCAGCTGCTGAGCTGACCAGAGTAAATTCAAAGTTATCCTTGGATGTAGTTGTGATATTGGATTTTAAATCAAACTCATAAACCACCGGCCTGTACTGTAATAACTGACTTCCCCCATGTATGATCCAGGGTCAGTCTCATATCCGGACTCCTGCTCTCTGGAGTGCAGCTACACAGCAAAAGTTTGCACACCCCTCGAGTCAACTGGAACATTGTGCTCAGTCATTTGTCAGAAATGCTCTTGCTGCTCTGTGCTGAGTCCTCATTGGATATAAGAATTTCCCCATTCAGGAAGTTGTTCGACAGCTGAATATGTAGCTCTCACAGGAGAGCTACATATATCTGCCAGTAGATGCTTATGCTTTTCATAGATTATATTTTAAAGCACTGGTTTCAGATAACCAAATAAGGAATGAACCGTTTCTCCCTCAGTCTGATCAATTTCCCTTTCTTTGACTTGGCCTTGACTGAAGTCTGGATGACATGATGCTTCTTCAATGCTAAAGACGTTGCTGCATGGGATTTCGTAGTAAGCTGGAATTAATATATTCATATAGGTTCTGTACTTCTTTATTGTGTCAATACTTTTATGCTGAGCTGAATGGGTTAATGCTGTGAGTCATAACAGAGAACACTGAAACCTCCTCAGTCACTCACCACAAACTAGAGCTGTTTCTCCCACAGCCAAGCATTAGGTAGTGTGCCAAAAAGCACTACTTCACACTTTATCTTCCCACTGCCTCACAGAAGCAAACAAACAATAGTGTAAACCATGATAGACTATAATTAAATTGTCATAGCAACGTGATGTGGAACATTTAAGCTTTTGAAGAAGTGGTTGAAGGCTTCAGCTTGCTCACATTTCTCATATCTCCTTACAGTTTAGTGGAGTACAGGTTCAATTTTAGATTGATTTTGGCTGCACCTCAGTTGTGTATTTTCTCTGCAATGCATAAAACTGCAGTGCTATATGTTAAAACATGAGGGACTGTATATGGATTTGCTGATGCTGCATCAGTGTTTGCCAACACTAACCACATCCTCGTCCTGCAGGTCTGAAACTAGTCTAGTGCACAGAGAGTACTTTCCATTGCTATTCATAGTCATGATCAGTTTCAGAATTTGACAAGGACTAGTCAGACTAAATTGTTTAGCTTTTTTATTTGACAAGGATATCTGGCCCTCAACTTCCTGTGTTAACAAGGTTTTACACCTTTTGTAGATGGCTCTATAAATAAAGAAAACACCCACATGTTTGCACACAGGCCTGCAGTAGCCCTGTTTTTTTTTTTTTTTTTTTTTTTTTTTGTAGTAAATTTAGTGATTTTGTTGACCTTTTAAAGCTGACAGTCTAAGAATAGAATGCTCGCTCTTTGCAAAGTTAACATATAAACTGTACAACATTCAACACTATGCTACATCTCAATATTTTATTATGTGACAATCTCTTTTAAGTTTAGAATCCTGAATAACAAACGCTTAGCCTTACATACAGTCACTAAGCAACGCCAGATTAAAGATAACCTTCAGACAGCAGACTGTTATACCGTCCAATACATGTTGTCGCTTCGTTTTTCCCAGCAAACAAAACAAAATGGACCTATATGAATTCCCACCAAATAATCTCTAGACATCTATCTGTGCTTTGTACTTTGTTTTATAAAAGCACTGCTAACAGGGTCACATTAGATTACAGAACCTTTCTGATGTTCAGCCAACAGGACATTCGATCACTCTGGATGACCAGATTGCTTTGTTGCTCCTGCTAAGTTACACCTTACCGTAAGGTCAAGTCTGACTTTCAGGCTTCCAGACGAAGTTAACAGTTTGTCCTGTGGTGGTTAAGGGAAATTTGTAATTTATAATTGGAGTAAAGGCAGGTAATTTACTATGCAGCTAACACTGGAACTGTTCCTACTGTTTCCTGTTGGACAACATCCCACTTATTACTCCCTTGGGTGGGTTTGATTTTTTGGCTAACACTGCTGGTGACAGTATTGTACCAGTGTTGCAGGTAAATCTATAACAACACATCACCTTACAGGATTTATTGTGATTTATTATGTACAGTAGCTACATTCTAGTAAATAATTTATCTAGGCTGCTGGAGTGAGGGTCCCTTTGGGGTCACTAAGATTCCATAATAAATGTATTGCAGGGAAAAACCAAAACAAACAAACAAAGCTCATTGGTGCAATGGTGGCGTTGTCCATATCTGGACTTGGTCCCACACTTTTAACCATGTATGGATAGATGACATACGCAAGGCTTTTTCCCCATGCTCGTCCATGGAGACCTGGCCTCCCTGTCCAGCCCTAGCTCAGCTCCGCTTAGCTCTGTTGGCTCAGTGCTCTGTGGATGCTCAGGCTGTGTGTGAGCGTTGCCTGAGAGCGTGACTGGCATGCTAGCTACTAGCGGCCCTGGCTATATAAAGCCATATTGATGTGCTTCCAAAATGCTGCCAAAGCTAGCAGATGATGCTAGTGCTGCCAAGGCAGTAGGTGGGGACAGATGCTACCTGTCCTCACCCACTCCCTCCAGCCAGATTGTCAGTAACAAAGCAATAAAGTTAATAGATCAGCATATCAGTTTTACAGCCACATTCATGCTGCAATTAGGGAAATGATTTACTGTTTAAAAAAATGTGTGTGAGGGGGAATTGGTTGTTAGCACTTTTTTCTCACTGCTAAAAGGTTAGAATGACTGGCTTCAAAATTCAGCCCTGGTCATGTTGTATGATGATGTTTGCTTGAGTTTTGTGGCTGCTCCAGTTTCCTCCCACAGTTCAAAGACACGCAGGTCAGGCAAATTGGAACCTCAGTATTATCTCTGTGTGAACAAATGTGACTGAATATATTAGTCTGTCAGTGTGCTAGCTCTCCCAGATACTGACATTGTGTCCTGGGTGTTTTCCTGCTTTTCACCCAAGGCATGCTGGGATAGGCTCCAACCCTGCCATGACCCTGAATAGTAATAAGTGCATACAGAGATAGGATAGATGGATGGATGGAGCCTTTCCATGTTGTTATCTTGTTTTGATCTTATGTTTGTGGCAGTTTGTGCTGTTCCAGTTTGCATCTGTCAGCTGGATAACATGTCTGTTTTGACAAGATCACTGCCTGATTCTGTACCTCAGGATCACTTTTCACTGGTATTAAAATGCACTGCAGGAGGTCTGACTGTTAAGATGTCAATGCACTTGCATAGGTTTTAGGACTCGTTTTTCAGATGTATGAAAAGGAGAACCAGAAAGTGGAAGTATAGACACATTTCGCCTTTTGATTCACATGGCCTTGTAACTTCACTTGGTCCAATTATGAAAAGTTACTTTTGTTCTGTATCCCAAGAACATTTTTGCTGAGACCCGGAGGTCTCGCAGTGTCACCTACTGCTTGCTAGTTAGTTATCAATCTGCTTCCCTCTGTGCTGTAGCCCCCTCAAGGAGCACTGTGATGTTCCATTTTTTTTTCTTTGACTTTCGCTCCTTCCCATTTCCACCCTTCGCATTCATAGAGCAAAACTCCTGTGTAGTAGAACTTTTAGAAAAGGTTGAATGCTGACATTCAGCAAAATGTCAGAATTGCTCCTTGACCCAAGCCTGCCGCTTCTGCAGTCTGATTGGATTCTGGCTGTGTGTGGAGTTCACGGTGGGCTCACACTCAGACGGGAGGCCATTGGAGTACTAACAGATGCCATGGCAGCAAGGAGGGTGTTGATTGGCCATTAGAGAGGCCACACTCCTCTACTCACACTCCTAGGAAAACCCCAGGGTCTCACACTTTGTTTATGTCTCAACCCTTCTGCCTTTCTCTCTTGTCTCACCCATGCGACTTTGCAAAATTGACTCCTTTATAGAAAATCACATATTAACAGATCTGTTGTTTTATTTTATCTGTTTCCATGAACAGAATTGAGGAAGTCTCATAACTTCCCTGCTATGATATCTGAAGAACACGGTGTGAGTGAACTTTGAGAAATCCCCTCCCACTCCATTTCCTCCGAGTGGCTATAGCATCATGTTTGACCAACTTTTAGCAGCAACTACTTTTTGTCTGCATTTAGGGTGAAGGTCAGTGGCCAAGTTATCCAAACAGTTTGGTCTGTTTGTGTACTGATTCCTCTTTCTGTTTTAAGCACTGACATGCTGAAACATTTGACATTTGTTGTGCACTGATGTCCAAAGTGCCTTGCATTACAGTGAGCAGTACATGATTATTTGTAAAATCTCATGACCCGTATGACTATAGTTAGAGAGAAGTTTGAATTGGGTTGCTTCATATAATGGCAGACACTGGCATCCTAATTTTGTGGATGGGGAATATTCATGTTCACCAATTAAAGCTGCATGATTTTATTTGATTAATTAAATGAATTCTGGTTTTAGAGTAGGTTTTTATTCTTACCCAAACAGGTACGAATGTGGTGCATATTAGGATTCAGGGGCAGATCCAAGAAAAAGACAGGTCCATATATTTTGTGTCATTTCTTTCTCTTTATGTCAGTATATTATATGACAAGACAAACTTTGTCCAGTCTTATTCAGCCTTGTTGGAGGTATGTGCTGCAATTTAGTTATTTGAATGTTGCGTTCTCCTTGGAACAAGCAAGACTCATTTGTATTTTGACTATCCAGATGACAAATTTGGCCAGCCAGTGTTAACGGCTGTTCTCAGAGCTCTTCAGCCCCTTTTGTTAGTGTCTGGAGTCATTTGTAGCTCCCTGCCCGCACTCACTCATCCATTCAGAAACTGTGTAGTGGCCTGCTGCTTCCTGGTCCACTTCCAGCTCTTATTTAAAAGAGACTGAAGCAAGCGCTGTCCTCCCATTTTGCTCCGGCCAATTTAGCCCCAGATAACATAGAAACATGTAATGGCAAGCATTGTTTTACATACTTTTTAATTCAGTTAAGGCACAAAGCATCGAGAATAGTTTTTGGCAGCATATCAGCTGTGTTCCACAAATATTAGAAAGGTTTTAATGCAAAAGGATTCAACCCCTCTTACAAGAAATGTGCAGATGTTAGATCTTGTTTTATTGGTCTGGTAGAGGGTTTGGGAAAGATGTCTGTGTGGCCATGGAACTCACTGTTGCTTCTCTCTGTCCAGTTCCTCAGGTAGACATGGAATAGTTGCTTTTTCCAACATCTTAGTCACATCTCTTATCTCCACCTGTTCTTCCACTTATCAGTCTTTCCTTTGTGATCACACATTGTTTACACAATCATAAATGAAGCGCTGTCATTCTTGTCCCCCCTTTGTGATTATCACTATTTGTGACAGGGACAGATTGGCCCTGAAGGGAAAACTTGGGAACGAACAGGTCACGGGGACTTTTCAGGTCATGCTGCGTGACCTCTCTCTATACCACACACACATGCACGCGCACACGTACAGTACATGCACCACCCTCAAGACAAGAGTGAGTTCTGCTGCTCTTTGGCTTCTTCAAATGGAGTGCTGTTGGCCAAAACATGAAGAACTGGGACAAAATGAAATGGGGTGGGGCAGGGAGAGAGGGAAGGGGGTGAATATGCTGATGGCAGTAGTCTATAAGATGAGAGGTGAGATGTGTGGGGGTTGCTGGATTTGCTTTCCCACTCACTGATGCTGTACTGAAACTCTAGGGGCAAGCTTGTGTGTGTGTGTGTGTGTGTGTGTGTGTGTGTGTGTGTGTGTGTGAGATAGGTACATGTTCATGGATATTTTGTGCCAGCACCAACTTGTGTGTGTGAGTGTGTGAGACAGACACAGAAGCTGTGAGAGCTGCAGGAGGCTCATCTGAATTCACTAATGCTGCCAGACTGGGAGAACATGGAAAGACTTCTAGGCACTGACGCTCACAAGCTATTTTTAGACTTTCCCTTCCAAGGGGAAGAAGTGGAGAAAAGTAGGCACATGATCAATAATTTAAAACAAGATGATTTTGATGAATGCAAAAGAGTTTCATCACATCACCCTCACTCACTGCCTCACAGCATCGTTTTTGTGGCTTGCATTTGTATGCATGTCCTATGAGTTTTTGTGCGATGAGAGATAAATTATGACCACACTTTAGTGATGCTCCAAAGGGTTATTCGACTTATATATGTTAAAATCTATGAAACAATAGTTAGGTTCATGTCCATTTTAACTTATGAGATTGGATGGCCAGGAGTGTATTTAAGAATTCTCAGCAGATGGCAAGTCAGTTATTCTGAGTCAAAAACACATGATTGGCTGGTTCTTATGCCTGTAATACCAATTTGGCCTCATTTAGCCCACAGATGAACAAGATTAGTGAAGCTCCTGCTTTAATTTAGCTTTGGTGATGTTAATCTGCCTTAGGCTGGCAAGTAGGATTTCATAATAAAGCTGTGGTCACAAATATGTTGATATTCCTGACTGCCACGCTGAACAGACTTTGTGATCACAGGATTATAAGAGAATTTTGGATTGATTTCTGATATCTGTATCAACAGGTCCTGTTGTTGTAGTGGGAAGATTAGCCAGAAAAAATAATTGGAATTGGTCTACAAGTAGTAGTGGCCTATTTCACATAAATTGCTACAACTCTTGGATGCATTTTGAATTTACAGCCGTATTAAGCTGACACGTGCACATGTATGCACATATAGCATTGAGCAATCCTGCAGAATTTTATGCTCTTTGATCTATAGGTGGCGCAACAGCAAGTGGCCAAAACTTCAGAGGCCATGCTTTTGACTTACTTCATATTTTGCAAAATTTATCCTTGCGCAAAGCTCCCTAAAATATTCCCAGGAGGATTTAGGTATACTGCAAAAAATATGTTCACCATCAGAAACTTTATATAACTGTCTGTGTGTATTTTAAAGAGGGTCATGATCCAGAATACCATTTGCAATTTCAAAACAATCTATTATTAAAACAACACATTTAGAGGATTTTCTAGCCCTGGCAGAGGTATGTGTTCTCTAGTTAGTACTGTATTATGTAAAAGTTATATAGTTATATAGTTGATGCATTAATTTTGCAGGGATTGCCAGGGTTCTGCAGAGTTGAGGTTTCCACTTTAGGAACCATAACTCTGTACTAACAGGAAAATCGGGGGAAGGCAATTCATGCTGCAAATGATTTAGTCTCAGCCTGTAATCTGACAGTGCAGGGTCGCTGCACTGTAGACTGTTGTTGACTGTGATTAAAGGAAATCAACCTAATTATTGATATCAGTACTGGTATCCTGACAAGTAGTCCATTATCATTAAGATCTTAAAATCAGGGCCAAGGCCAAACCCAAGTCAAGCAAAACCAGCGACACTGTCTGTGCTGTCATTTCAGTTTTTGTCCCCCACTATTTACATGCCAGCAGTTATGGCCTCAGGGTATGGGTCTCCGTTCAAGGCTCATCCCATGTTGCTTAACACCCCACATACTTGGAAGAAGATGGTGTTTACATGCAAATAGGAACCCAATACTGTCCCTCAATTTGGGGTCTGGCCCATTTTTCTAGACAGAAAATATGGGTCAATCTTGATGCCTTTGTGAATGTCTCAGAGCATTTATCTTTGCGCATCTTGTGATTCATTCGCAAGGTCTTTGTTGTCACACACACACACACACACACACCAGTGCTGTATCCACTCATGTAAATTCTTATCTTCAAATAATATAAATGTATATTCCAGGATTATTTTGTTTAAAAGGATTTAAGTTGACATTAACCTTTATATCTAGTACCCCTTTCCACTGTCACAGTTATAGGGAGTAACCCTTTATGTTTGTGGTTAATCTTAATGAATCAGTACACTTTATCTGACCTGGGTTCATCAACAAACTGCTCAGCTTTGATATTTAAGAGTGAACATGCATTCATACAATAGCTATTTGCTCGCTATAGGTTTGCTATAAGAATATTCTGAGCTTATAGTAGACATTTGTCCTCTTTAAACCATAACTTATACACTTATCAACCTCAGAGATAGTTGAACATAATATTATTTCATCATAAAGTGATGAAATAACTTTAACAAAAATTTAACAAAAATCCTGTGAGTTTACAGCATGTTAACTCACACTGAATATTTAACACAGTCTGCTATGTTAAATATTCAGTAAAAACACTGCAGTGACAGTTTTCAACCCCATTAAGCAAATGTATTATATTTACATTGTCTCTGGTGGAACTGCATGTGTCAATTGGCTTTTGTGTATACAGATGAGCAGAGATTAACCTTTGACAGCAGTCTTGTATGAAAGGGTCAAACTCATGCAAAATGCATTTTTATTATCCTGCATCAGTTTGTTTGTGAAACACTTGAACACTTGTTAGCTATGTCCATGTTTTCAAATTCCTGTGCTTCAGAGGAAATGCAAAGTGAACTGATAATGTCTACAGTATTGGACCACTGACGAGGTTAGCGGTGCATTGTGCAGTTATCACTTTATGAGATGAGATGTGTGAGGGCTACTCATGCTAATGTGAACCTTAAATTTCCACTAAGACTTCAGTGGAAAGTCAGAAGTGCCTCGATTTGAAGAGATAACTTCCACCAAATTGAGTGAATTTAGTCTTCTGTCGGTGTTCGAGTTAAAATATTCACATTCATGTGTTCTTTCTTTGCAGATTAATCTTACATTCCAAAAGTCTGAGGTCACTATTCTGAAATAAAGCTGATAAGAAATGCAGCTAATTGGATAAACGCTGTCCATCATTTAAGTACTGTATATTGCTTTTTTATTTGTATTCTTATTGCCTGTAGGCCTGAAAAGTGGCTAAAACGTTTGAGTTTGCTCCTTCATTGAGAAAGCAGCTGTGGTCAGCTTGAATTCACGTTGGTTACAATGAGTTCCAATGCTGACCAGTTTTCACAACACAACAAAAAGCATCAAAACCTCCATGGAAGCTTCTCAAACCACTCCTGAAACAAGCCTTTTCTCCGCTGTCCATCTGTATGCTCAGTATGTTCCAAACACACTTTCCACAATATGGCTAAATACATTTCTCACGTTAGCATCAGAGAGTGACGTGGAAGCTGTGTTGTGGTGAAAATAGACGTTTTTAGAACATGCTGCTGGTTTGACAGTTTCTGTGGAAGTTTTAATATTTTACTAACATGAAAACTTGTCACCGCTGGAATCCATTTGTAACTGACAAAAGCACAGCTGTATTCACCATGGAAGGGCAAACTGCAAACTTTCTACATACAACTTACAAGCCAGCAGATGTGAGTCTTGATAAAATCAAAATATAAATTCTGCAAAGAGAACAGAGTATCTGTTGGAATTGGATTTCAGTGAAAATTGCATCTACCAATCAAGTAAATTGAATACAAAATGTATTGTTGTTAATGGTTTGTTAGTCTTTACTTTAAAAGTCCAACTTGATTTTTTTTTAGTGAGAATTTTTTTGAGAGATAAGATCAAAGAATAGCTAAAGGGATAATGTTGGGAATAAACAGTTCTGCAATGTTTAGGACTGCAAGCCCTTCTTTTTGAAACAAGCTTCCCAGATGATCCCCTTGGAAATGGTAGTTCTCGAAAACCTGATGTTTTTAACTTTTTACCCTTCAACCAATTGAATTTTGTAGTAGGATTAGGCACTATTGTATTGCTTATAACTGAAACACGTGCTGTCACCCCTGTGGAAAGATTGGCTGGCTTACTGACTGACGGTCTGACTGACTGACTGAGAGCTGTCTGTCTGTCAGCCTTTGTATGTGAACTTCAAATCTCAGCTTGGTAGCATCGAGCTTGTAGCCGCCAAAGGCAAGGCTTTACACTGTCATCAGCACCACACAGCTGCCTCTGGGTGCTGTGCCATATGACATTGACTGAGATCGATCCTTTCAGCACCTCAAGGAGCTGCTGTGCTGCACACAGCGTTATCTCTGATGCTGCAGCCACCACCTCAAAGACCAGAAAAGCAACTCTTCCCCTTAACATCTACAACACACTTACAATGACCTGGTTACCATTCTCCTTCAACTTTTTTACTTGTAGATTAAAAAAAAAAGTAGATTGGTAAAAATAACATGTTGTCACCTAAAAACTCACCAAAATCATGGATTCCTACTTGACAACAAGGCCTCTAGAACTACATCCATCCATCCATCCATTTTCTATAACCATTTGTCCTGTTAAGGGTCACAGGGGAGCCTATCCCAGGGGTCATTGGGTAAGAGGCGGGGTTCACCCTGGACAGATCGCCAGTCTATCGCAGGGCTGACACAGAGAGAAAGACAAACTTATTCACACCTATAATCAGTTTAGAGTTTCCAATTCACCTGTCCTGCATGTCTTTGGGGGTGGGAGGAAGCCGAAGCACCCAGAGGGAACCCACACAGAGATGGGGAGAACATGCAAACTCCACACAGAAAGGACCCGGTTGCACTTGAACCCGGGACCTTCTTGCTGTGAGGCAACACTAACCACTGAGCCACCATGCTGCCTCAGTCAGTACATTACCATTTCATTAATCAAAAATTTAAAAATATATGCAAACACCATAATTAGATTAAAATTGTCAGAAATCGATGTGGGTGTACTTGGAATAACTGATCTAGATTATGGCATTGTATTTTCCAAGCATGTAAAAGCCATGCTTATGATTAGAGTAAGCAATCTTCACATGCATTTTCTCACCAAGTGTACTTCCCCTCATACAGACTAAACAAGTCGTATATTTGGCAAACTACTGAATCCTACCATCCATTTATAGGGCTTATCCCACATCTGCTAACTATCTAACTATAAAGACAGAAATCTCTGTCTGTGGCAGCAATATCTCTAGAACCCGGCATTGTATGAAGTTGGAATTCGGTAGGTTCATTGCCCAAGGATGTGCAGTGTCGCGTGTGAAGTTGTTTGGATGAGTGGTTCTTGAATTGAGCTGTGCTGGTAAAATGTAGTCCGCAGGCAGGATACGCTCCAGTCCAGTGGCACGGTCTCAACCTGACCCCGTACAGCAAACAAAGCTAGCTCACAAGGACATGCAGAACAAAATCATGGCAGGCTGCAGTGCACACCATAAAGTCTGGCCGGTTCTGAACATGCACATTTTGAACAGGCACTGCACTAGTTGCCTTAATCACAGTACAGACAAAAATCTGAGTGTTGAGTGCTTCAAATTGTGTATCTTAGCCATAACTGACAAACAACCCAACAAACCCCTATGCTAACAAAAGTAGTAACCCCCTAATAGTTCAGTCAGTTCTCAGCAGTTTCGGCATGGTGCACAGCAAATGTCAAAACTAATCTACCAAGCAAAGTTACACTCTTGATGCAGGTGATTTTCATAACATTGAATGCATGCATATTAGCTTGATAATAGGCAGATTTTCTAGATGTTATTTTTGTTTGACTGAGGCAGATGTTTGGACCATATGGAGAGAAATATGTAATTACATGAAGAAATGTTGGTTTTTCAGCCAACCATCAACCACCAATGGATTCATCATTAACCTGTGCTGTTTCTGTCAAAATGCTGCAATTTGTCCTCCATTTTCTTATCTTTGTTGTAATAAGAATTGAGGTTGTGTATCAGATATTTGATTTTGTTGCATCTTAATGAGGAAGAGGAATTATCTGGCATGATAATCTCTTAAAACCATTACTCTAAAATTACTCTACAGCAGCTAAACATCAAACTTACAGTGCAGTGAGAACAGGATAATAGTATGAAAGCAAAGAAGAATTCCTTGGAGTCTTAGCAGATATTGGTTTGTTTGTGATAGCTTAGCAGATCAGCTTCTCCCTCAGCAAACATGCTGTGTGTGTGTGTGTGTGTTGTGTTGAAGATGCAGTCATGCGGAGCCGGTGTTTGACGTAATGTTGGACCAGTACGGAATCTGACTGGGAACATCAACGCTGATATGTGGTGATACACAGAGGCTGTCACAAAGGTTGCATCCATATGCTGTGCCACTCATTCGTGAAGCTGTGAAATTGGGTTGCATCCCAACTAGCCTGGAGACAGAATCTCTTCCACTCCTCTTTTCCTGTCTCTCTCTCTCTTCCCATCCCTCTACATCATCTCTCCCAGTTCTCTCAGCTCATTCCGCTGAAACATTCCTCTCACATAGCTGGGAAGACAGAACAGCTAATGTGGCATTAATAGGGTCACATCATCTTCATGCAGCGATCTCTTTCTTCTCCTTCCAGTGAGGCAGAGGTTGTTGTTTATCTTCTTCAGATGTAGCTGTATTAACGTCTTAGAAATCCCCCAGGCCAGCATCTCTGGCATGTGAAGCCTGCCAGTTGATTTTTTTTTTTTTTTNTTTTTTTTTTTTTTTGGCTGATAAAACATGATTTAACTTAGAAGTTGTTTTCCTTGTTTTTACTCAAAGTGTCTAAAATAAATGTAGGTACTCAATTGTCTGAAATGCCAGGTGTATGAAAGTATATTGGGTTTTGAATCTTTTTACTAATGGAATATCCTGTTACAGTTTAGGTCTAAATAGTGATTTGATATCAACATAGTTCTGTTCTTGTAATTGAATTGATGCTTTAATGTGTGAGGTTTTCACTACTTTTATCAGTCCACAGTCCTCATTTGTAACAACGTAGTGTGACCAATCTGTTTTAGTAAACTTAAGGACCATATCATCGTTTGAGAAGTTTCTCCTTTCTCAAAACCTCTGATAGTAAATCAGCATGAAATGTAATGCCATTTGCAGCGTGCAATCTGAGACTTGATGGGCAAAGGGAAAAGTGTTTTAAATGTCTGTGAGTGTGTTTTTCTTTCTGCTGGCGTTTGAAAGATGCCAGATAATCTGCTTACTTCTTTAATTGTAAGTAGAGGGGTTGGGCCTCCTCCCAGCCAGAATAAGGCTACTGATCCAGAAGTAAAACGATGACCACCACAGTTACTCCTTCCTTGAGGTCGTTCCCCGTCTCCTCCTCCTCCTCTGCCGTACCCTCCCTTAGTGGGAAGAAAGCTTCTTGTTCTGACAATAGACATTTTTTGCCATATGTTGGCTTGACATCTTCATCAGGTTCACAGCAGGTTCCCTTAGTTAACTTTCACTCCACTGCCTGATGGGATTTTCTCCCTCTGTTTCTCCAAACGCTGGGCTCAAAGTCTAGACGGCCTCTGAGGCAGGTTCTCCCAGCCCTGTGTCCACAATGGCCGCATTGTGGATGCTTAGTAGCCTTAGCTTCCTCCGTTACAGCGAACAGACTAGTGCTAAACAATGCTTTTGTCCGGGGGCATACGAAGGTTGCTTAATCCACTACATACTGTGAAATAAATCTCTCAGAGATGAGAGTGAGTGAGAGAAACAGTGAATGAAATCATTGCCAAGGAGGTTAGAGTGCAGCAGTTTAACCCCTAGCCAAGAAAGAGGGAGGAGAAGAGGCAAAGGGAGCGAGAAAAAGGAGGAACAAGGCATGGCAGGCGCTGCATCCCTTCATCTCTGTAGTGCGGATGGAGGAAAGGGGCTGCCAGTGGCTTTCACAGCCTCTCTTCTCACTAGAGGAGCTGCTGTTCACCATATGGGATTTGGCCTCTCTTAACAAACAGGCCCCCTTTTCACTCACAACACACATTCAGTCGTTCATGGAATAAAGTGAAAAAAATGCATTTTCTATGCCTTTAGAACACTGGATGGCCATGAGGGCTCTAAGTCTGTGTTTGATTCACATAGTATAGAGAAATATAAGCTAGGGGCTTTTATCTAAATGTGTATTCGCACTGGATTTAGGGTTACGTCTTTTTTGTGCTTTACTGAAATCTTTCAGAGTTTTTAAAGGCAGAACAATGCATTGAAGCCCCTGTTGTTGAGCTCCTAAGGTGATCTTAAAGAAACACGATGCACAAGCATAGCCTTCTGCATTGTGGGTATGTTTCATGTATCATATGCTTCTCATGTAGTTTTGTGAAGGCAGCATTCATATTGCCTTGTATTGTTCAAGGGAAGGAAATAAGTTTGGTTTCGGTGGTTTTTAGTGTGAGGAAGTTGAAGTTGCTTAATCATGCACTGCTGGGTGGTTATGAGGTTTTTGACATGCTGGTGTTACAAGCCAATTCTTTCTTCAAGCCAGCAGCTTTCAAAAAGCTTTAGCAGTGACATCTTCTGCCAACAGCTTTTTTTTAGCCTACTTGGAAGTCCTAAGAAACACGTAGATTTTTGCCAAGATGAAGATACCAACATTTTCTTTTTTAGCCTACACAGAGGTTCCAATACACATAAAATTATACACAAGATTGAAGAAATGACTGATAAAGGGCTAGGTTTGTTTGTAATTTTGCTCATGCATATATATTTTTGGATAATTTCTTGTTTTTAATACCATTACCTTTAAACATCCACCTGACTAGGTACGACGGAAGTGTTGTCTTTAGATGTCATATGCAACGTATCCGTCTCTTCCTTTGTTTGATTTATAACATCTCCCCGGTATCAGTGTCACAGCTCAGCGGCTGCCTGCATGACGCTCCCATCGTGACTGTTGGAGGTCAACCACACTTGAAAGAAACCCACAGGGATCAATGGACATGTTACTGTACTCACTCACTCCTGAGCTTGTAAACTCACTTCCAAAGTACAAACACCCACATGCACAAAACTGAGACACCAATGGTCACTTGTCATCACATTTGCCCATCTCCATTTCCTGGGGTGTGAATGGAGGAATCTAACTCTGGATAGGTGATTTCAATTCAATTCACACCCACTGGATCTGTTTACGCCCAGACCATAGTGAAATATTCTACAGCTTACATTGTTTTCCCTTTGTCACTCTTGTTACCACTGGTGTCACATCAAATTGACTTTTATTATACAGTTTACAACATGTCTTTATAGATTTTGTCAGTATTAGGAAATATATTGAACTCATTTTGAAACCCATGCAAACTGTGATCTGTGTGCAGTGATAAATTAAGGCATAAACAACTTTACAACTAAACAAGTGACAATGCAGATATTCCTTATTGGAACTGGCAACCATATGCCTTACTGAAGTGTCCTTGAGCTAGACACTGCATTTCAAGACTGCTTTGAATTTCCTATGGAGATCAGTGAGGTGTGTGATCTGTGTGTGTATCCACTTGGATACATTGACCACTGTTGGATTCCCTTTGCCTGCTATGTTTAGCTTTTTTTAAAAATTTTATTTGACAGATATCATCATTTTGCATATACAGACAATGTTTTATGATCTTACAACCAACACAAAACATTGATAGAATAAAGTAAAGTTTAGTCTGTGTGTTGGGAATATACAGTAAAGCTCCAAAAGTCCAAATCCTAAGCAGACCTGTGCAGAATGTCATTTTTACCTCTAAACAGTTTTTCACCGGCTGAAAAAAAAAATTACAAGCTTTATCTGCATGTTACCAATTGATGTTGCAGTTTCAATATTGAGAAACAAAATTCACTATCATTGTTTTGGGCATTATCTTGCAGGTCTACTGTGTGTGTGTGTGTGTGTGTGTGTGTCTGTGTGTGTGTGTTTGAGGCAGGGGAGGTTGGGTACACCGGTGCAGGATCTGTCATGGTGACATTTGTGTCCCCTGGCGAAGCAGCAGGGATCCTCTTCACCTCCGTAACCTTCAACTTTCAGCCTTAACCCCCTTCAGGCCCCCTCTTGTGTCCACCACACGCCCAGCGTGTCCTAAGGGAGGGGTAGAGAGAGGGAGGGAAACAGGAAAAGGGGAGAAAGAGGAAGTTAAGAGGACAGAGGACTGCAGGGGAAAGTGGGAAGAGGAGAAAGCTAGATTATGGGTGAGGAAGAGGAGAGATGAAGGAAATGAGGCAGGAATAGGAAAGAAGTATAAAGTGAGAAAGAATGGAAGAAATACGGAGATACGACACTTAAGTCAAAGTCTTCCTCCCTTCTTTCCCTTTACCTCTTCATCAGTTTTCACTGATTTGTTTCTCATATTCTCTTACTTATTCTCATTGTTTTCTTTAGTTTATCTCTACCTCCTCTGTCCTTTGATGCTCTTGTGCTCTTTCTGTCTGTCTTCCATCCCTTCTGTCCCTTTTCCTCTGTCCTGTATCTCTGTCTCTGGCAGCAGTTTCCATCCTCTCACCCAGTAAATCAGCATAAAATTGCCCTAACAGTGGCAGATCACAGGGTAAGGAGGGGGGTAATGGGAGCTGGAGTATTGAGCTCAGGGATCTGTGTCTTTTTTTTCTCTGCCGTTCTTTTCAAGATGGGGCCCATGAAATTATCCAATAGGATTATGTAAGGCATCTTGGATCTGCATCCTGTCATCCGTTTGTCCATTGTATGCCCCCNGCCCCCCCCCCCCTCATTTTTTGAAGTGTTATCCATAAAGCTACTACATGTTCTTGATTTTCTCTGTAAAGTAGTAGTTGTCTTGAGTGCTGACTAGTCTTAGACTACTTAAAGGTATAAATTAACCATTTGGACATTTGCACCAGGAAAGCCAAACATAGCTGTTGTTAAATATATGAATAAACCCTGTGGAGTCAAAGCCAAATTTGATTGAATCTATAATATTTGAAAAACCTAAATTTTTTTCACTTGATTGAAAAATTCTTCCACATTTGATCCATTTTTGATAGCCATTCACACTCTTTTTATGCTTCTTGTGTGCTGTTGACAGGCTTGGCAAGAATGCCATAAGAAGTTTTTTTTTGTTGCTGTTTTAAGTGGCAAATGAAAGGTAAAATCGATGAAAACTAAAATTGCAAAATCATACTTAGAATCTAAAATAAATTAGCATCATCACTACACCCTGTTACAGCTACAAGCTTTCCTGCTTGGCTTACATCTCTCCAGCAACCAGCCAAGTTTCTATCGCTGGTGGAATAATTAACCAAATAAACTTGACTGTGAATTTGATTTTCATAAACGTGTATGATTTGGTGTATAATATAACCTGTCATAGCTACACTGAGAATATGGATTTGCATATTTACAGTGAATACTGCCTAGACACTCTCGTCTCTCACTGTGCGCTGCTGTGTGCATGTGTGCGAGCATGTGTGTGTGTTTGTGTGTGCGTGCGCGCCAACTTGCAGCAGCCACCCTTGCCCCCACCCCTCTCATTAATATGTATGTGTTCTGAGGCAGCTAGCGAAGACGGTGTGTTTCTCACCCGCTGATTAATGCTGTCTGTCAATTACCTCTAGATCCAGCCGTGCTGTGNGGTGTGTTTCTCACCCGCTGATTAATGCTGTCTGTCAATTACCTCTAGATCCAGCCGTGCTGTGGAGCTTCCCCCAGGACCACACAGACCAGGTTGGAACACACTCTCCACTTTTTCATTCCTCTCTCTCTCTCTCTCTCTCTCTCNCCTCCCTCCCTCTTCTCACCTGTTCAGTGTTAGAGACAACCTCTACCTCCTCGCCCAGCTCCTTCCTTCATAATGCCCTCACTCATCCTGCTATGCCATGGTAACCTCCCCCAACACCTATCACCAACCACCACCTCATCCTTATTCGATCTTTCTCTCCTTCTCTGTCTTTCTCTCTCTCTCCTCCTCCTCTCTCTCTTTCTCATTGTGCGTCAGTTGCTGGTAATGAAAAGCAGTGAGCAGGTCTTCAATAACTGACGAATCAGTAATTATCATGCAACCGTGACAGGAATGCACACCTCTGTTTCTCTGTCTTTCTCTCTCTCTGTTTCTACCTTTCCCATTCCCATCATCCTGTTGTGTCTGCATCTTTTTTTGTTTCACATTTGTAAGAATATTGGGCTTGTTTTCATTCTAAAAGCAAAGCTGCAAACACACAAGCTTTTGCACACTATGTTTGTCCAAAAACCAGTCAGAGGCAGGCATTGTGAGGTTATTTGCAGTACACCTAAATATCTCCTACCAGTCTGTCTGTCACAAGTCTGATGAGTTGTCTTCGACATACAGTAAGCAAAAATGTTTTATTTAAGAGGCCTACTTTTCACACTTCACAATATACACCACCTGGGCAGGCTGACTTTGTTATTTGTCTGTGGTATTTCCTTCAAAGAATAACTGTCTGTTTAGTTCCAATGATCACTTTGTATCTCTGATATATTCTGCACATCACTCTGTGCTAGGGGTGGGGTTCAATAACATTTTTTTAAAAATCTCAACCCAAAATGTATTCTACTTACCAATTGTTTTAAATCCCATGTCAAATTTGTTCAGTTAAAAAAAAAAAACAAAAAACAAAAAAAAAACAACTAGTAATTTAAAGTAACAAGAGTCTAACTTTACTTAATATCTAAGATAAAACTCAAATATTGACATTAAAGAATTAGAAATCATATTTTGTTACATTACATATTTGCTTTCTAGATAAATGACACCATGAATGTTTTGTGCCTTGCTATTAATTATAAAAAGGTGAAAAGATTCATTAAGCCATTTGTTATCGAAACCAAGTACGGAATCAGATCCAAAATGAAAATGACAATTGCAACCAACCAAACCCCTCTGTGGATTTGATTTTTGCACTGGCATTCTAAGAATGACAAACCCATGGATGAGATCAAAGGAAAATGAGTGATGTAATGTTGTTTTTGTGCTGAACGTGGTCGCAGCACAGTTCAGGTCCTGAAACAACTCATTGCAACAGCCCCATGACTGGGAAAAATGGAAGAAATGGAAAAACAAATAAGCTAGAGGACAGGTGTACTATATATGCATAGGCTAACTATCTTCTCCACACACAGCAGATACACAAGGCAGCGAGTTTAAGCAGCTCTCCTGCCTCTCTGATCCACTTTGAGGAATAAAATGTGCGTGTAGAGAGAGACGCTTCAGGCAATATCTGCCTGCCCCACAAGAACCAGAGCGTGAGGTAGAGTGAGGGAGAATTACAGGAAAAGGTAGTGAAGGAATGGAGTAAAGAGAACACCGAAAAAAAAAAAAAAANTAAAAAAAAAAAAAAGATGGATGTGTTGACATAGACCTGCCTCATCTCCTTCTCCGAGGTATCTTTTGCCTCCAACCTCCTCCTCACCCTCACTTTTCTTTCATTCTGTTGTTGACCAGATCGTTTGTGTGGATAAGATGGCCCTTAAGATGGCTAGTTAGCGTGCTGTGTAAAGAGGGATTGGCCCTTTCCCCCATATACATAACGGCTGTATTCATGGGCCTCATTACCAGGATTAAGGCTTCTTTCCTCCTTTGTGGGGCTCAAGTCTGTAGTAGCCAAAGTCTCTCTCTCTCTTTCTGTGGCCCGGGCTGGCCAGCATATGGCAGCATCAGCCAACAGTCTCCGCACAGGGGCTCAGAGCAAGGCCTCCTTTTGTTTAGTGTGTTATTGTTGCTCAGCGTAATGACATTTGTAGGCCGTAGGATCGGGGTGGAGGGGTTAGTCTACCCCAGGGGAGAAGGGGAGAAAGGGAGAGAGACAGAGGAGGAGAGGGAGAGAGAGAGAGAGATGGAGGGGGGGGAGGAGGGGAGGCAAAGACAGGCAAACAGACAGGAGTGTGGATTATGGAAATATGAATTGATTTTTTTCTGTTCTGTGGTAGAATAGAAGCTCAAAGGAGAACAGACTGCAGGCAGGCTGGCACACCGGGGTGGTGCTGGGGAAATATGAAGTGAGAGGCACTTGCTCCCTCCCTCTCTCTCTCTCTCTCTCTCTCTCTCTCTCTCTCTCTCTC
>VXCM01000483.1:172839-187092 GCA_014773175.1 Lucifuga dentata | reverse complement strand
GGACAGCACACACACACACACACACACACACACACACACACACACACACACGGAAAATGTTTCTGCCAGTTAAATCCTTTCTTAACCACAGAATAGTGTCTCTGTAGACAACAGAAAATAATATAATAAATATTCAGTAAGTTCTTTGAACAAACAGCCATTTTAGAACTTGGAGAGATTGTGAGCAACTTCACAGTATTTAAAACTGTTGTGTTATTGTAGATATGTGTGTTATTCTTGGGTCATGCCCCTCTGCAAATTGTACACTTTACAGCCCACCAAGACTACAGAGACAAAAAAAAAAGAAAAAAGATTTTTAAGGTTCCAAAGTCAACCCTATCAGGCTTTGTTTCTATACAGATTTTTCTGTTACATCGTATGTTTCTTTGTGTTCATTTATTTATGATCGACCTGTCACAATGGTGAATTTGGCTGTAATGATTACGTACATCGATTAAAGTGATTAACAGACAAACTTTCACTGTTAATGTAAATCACAAATGAGTCAGTTAGCCGTAAACCACAGACACATGATGTGTCCTGTTGATGTAGATTAGTTCTTACTGTCACCTGTTCCAGTCCATCTTCTCTCCTCCTCCACCCAACTTTATCTCTGTTTGCCTCTGTTCTCTCTTCTCCACATCTATCCCTAAAACTTTCAAAAAATTTTCCCCACACATGCAGGGAAATAATCTTATTTTTGCTTTTTTGGTATCTCATCGTTGTGCATATGCCACCTCTCCTGTCATCTTCCTCTCTTTTCCCAACTTTTTTAGTCTCCTTTCCTTCTGTCCACCTTTGTGTCTCTTGCTTCCGCTCTTCCTTGCTCTTTGCCTGCTGTCTCTTATTGTTTTCAGAGAGTTTATCCCATATTTCCTCTCATGTTGTAGGTCATTGTTTGAAGCATCATATCCTCAGAAAAACAAAGGAAATATTAAACTGTGAATTGCTGTTACCCTAATAGCCATGATCTCAAGCTGAAATTAAATTTCTGTGGCCATCCCAGAAATTTTATAGGCACTTTTGATCTTCCTGGTGGTATAACATGCTGTTTTTCATTTTTGGTGTTTCAGAAGGTGTGGCTTGGATCGGGGCATTGAACACTATCAGTGTTTCTATAGACAGAATTTATTTGAACGTCCCACCCAAATAAATTTGACCGCACGCAAAAAAAAAAAAAAAANAAAAAAAAAAAAAAAAGAGATTTTTCTGTTTTTGTATTTTTATCTTCTTTACACAAGCCTGCATGGAAATTCATTTTAAGAAAAGTCTGTCAGACTGTTGGAGTCATCTGCAAGATATATGCTAGGTTGTAAAAATGACTTGCATTTGAATTATAATGAATTTTAATTGCTGTTTTATAGCAGCACTCAAGTGTTGGATTTTAAAGATTTGACCAACACAAATAAATTCTTAACCTATAGGAAAGACTACATTACGTTTGATCAGTTTATGCTTAATTTATTCCAGGAGCTCTATTGTATGAAACCATAGTCATTTCTTTTTCACACTTTTCCTTCTACCTGCCCATATTGTGAGTGACTTCAGTATGATTGACTTTAGTGAGTGACTTCCTACATTTCATCGTATGCCTTTCGTCATCCCTCAGAGATGGGTGTGAGCTTGTTTGGAACATGTAGGTGGTGGAGAGAGCAATTGTAGTCAAGTAAAGATTTTTCCCAGTTGAGGAAAAAGTGAGAGTCGCACTCTTTATTCAAACTTAGCACTGCCTGTGGCTACACGGCATTATGGACAACTGAGCCAACTGTCAGCAAACACTAACAAAACTAAAATTTTTGTCAAAGTTACTTACTGTAATTTAACCAGTTCATCATGGAGCAGCATGGAAGTCAGTGCAGACCATGGAAGACAATGTACAGTATGTCTCCGCCAGGGAATATAGTCACAAGAGAAAAGGCTGCTAGCAAAAATTTTAAATGACAGTCCCTTTTACAATTGTGTGTACATATTAGCAGGAAAAACAGAATTTTAAGGTTGGTGAATCACTGGAACTTTTGATTTTGAAAGATTAGAGGATTTGGCAAATAACAGTAAAATTGTTTTATGTTTTGGCAAATGGTTGGCAGTAACGAAAAGTGTATGCAGGTAGTATTTATTGGCCTCAAACATGCAAAATCACCGGTATGCTCCTTTAATATGGTCTCATGTCAGAGAAAATTCCTGGTGGCTCGGTGGTCAAGGTGCGTACGATTTAACATCCATGATTTAAGTTCAGCCTGGAACCTGTGTTGCATTTTATTGTCCCATTGGCTTTCCATACTCTTTGCCATATTTAAGAAAGATAAATGCCAAAGAAAATTTGACAATGACATGTCATGCCCTGTCATTTGCATAAATTTGGAAAGTTATATTGGGAAAGGCAAATGAAAAACCAATCTAACAAATGGATCCACTCATTTTACATATTTAGTTTTAACCACTGCCAATTTTGATAATATGCTGTTAGATGACTTAAGACTAAACTTGATTCTGTCCTGTTGGTGCAGTCCTGTAAATCCATCTCTGCTCAAAGCTTAGTGTGTCACCAGCCTGACAGGATGAGGAGAGGAAAGAGAACAAGAAAGAAAGAGAGAAGAAGACAGAATGATTTTTTGGGGGGGAAGGGGGTCTCTTGAGGCTTCAGCCTCAGCAACTCTTGAGTGTTGCTGTGACATTGTCCTCCATCAGGACAGGCTGCCTGACATGTGCTTTGATTGGTGGCCACAGCTCTGGACTGGCCCAGAGTGGGGGGCGGCAGTGAACGGACACTTTGGGAGAAAGAGAGGTCGATGGGGTGGATGAGGTAGCATTGGTCTGAGAGGCCGAGGTAAAAGAGAGAGGCTGGTGGACATGATTGGTGGCTTCTGCCCCAAGGTGAGCTGATTTCTGACTCTGAGGAGGAGGTGGTGGGGGAGACGAGGTGGGAGTAGCTGATGAGGCGGTAGCAGAGGGACAGAGACCCTCACAGAAAGAGAATCGTATGGTTCTGAAAAGAGTCCCCTCACATGCAGCACCCAAAGGAGGCAGGGATGCAGAAAAGCAGTAAGCACAAGCGAGGCAGCAGATGAGAAAGAGAGAAATGTGGAGAGGTTGATGGGTTTTGGAAAGAGATGAATGGCAAAAAAAATGGAAACGGAAAAGGTGGGAAATGGATATGAAGCTGTGAGATTGTTGAAATGTGAACGTAGAGAGATGAATGGGAAGTTGAAGGACTATGGAGGAATGAAAGAGGAGGGAGATGGAGAAATCAGAAGACAGCAAAGATGGAGTGAAAGAATTTGGAAAATGGGAGTTCAAACTTTACAATGTTATTTATGCTGAGTATGTTTTTTGGTCAAAAAGTCTACAAAGCCACACGGAATCCATCTTTGATTTTAAAAAGTCACATTGTCATAGAATTGTTTTAGTCAGTTTCTGAGAAATTGACAGCTGGGGGATATGTAGATGGTTGAAGACATGGAAGGAGATGCTGGCGAAGACAGAAATCTTGAGTGTCATCCTCAACCTCTTCCAGAGAAGAGGCCTTCCCCAAAGACAAAGCAATGACCTCTGTCACAGCCAAGCTCTCTGTCCATCCTCAAAGTACAGAAAATACAAGAAAAAAATCATTGTTGTACTTGAAAATGCTGGTTAGAATGAACTTTGGTATTGCTGCCACCATCTGTAAAGATGTAACAGCAGGGCACATGGTGCGGGAAAGAGAGCATATTGGAATACATATTTCTTTGGTTTGCGTGTGTGTTTATATGTGTGCAGGGAGGTTTCAGGCCTAAATCTGTGTGTGGGTGTTTTTGTGTACATGTATGTGTATGATGTCTCGATGTGTCACAGGGTCTTGCCTTTCTCCTTCACTGCACCCTGACAGCAGTGTCAAACAAGGCCTTATATGATCTGTATATGTGTATGTCTTTGAGAATGTGTGTGTGTATGTGTGTCTGGGTTGATGGTGTTTTTATTCTTCTTCCTCACCCTTTTCACCTCAGATCCCTGGGGTGTTCCAGGGTCTTGCCTAATGGACAGTCTCGCCCCACCAAGCTGGCCTTTGGCTGGGGCACTGAGTTGGATGCCTAACTAGGGCCCTTTGTTGCTCATGGGTCCTGATTGCGCTGACCTCTGGGCTGGCTTCCTGGGAGAAGAAGGGAGGTGGAGAGAAGCGTGGAGAGCAGGGGAAGTGTTTTCATGCCCCACTGCTCACATCTCTCCAGCAGCGTCCACTGACTAGTGAAATAGAAATCCGCGGCGTGTTTTGGAAGTGGAGTAAAGAGCAGTTGGCTGCTTGTATTTTCAAAGCTGCAGGTGGACAGCAGGAGCTTCGGCTACAGATGTACCCATCCCACAAATTCTTCTTACAAGCTACCTGCACTTTGGCTGCACTGCCGCTCCATCCCAAAAAAAGAAGAAACTGTTGGACTCCTCAGTAAATGATGAGTGAAAAAGTAGTTTGTACCTGGGCAATGGCGCAGAATAGTTTCCTGTATCCCGTGTGATTTTTGGCTTTCATATACAAAAGTTAACAATTGTGAGACAATTTTTGGTTCAGTCTAAAAGGTTGGATTGCAGTATGAGACAACCAACAACGGCCTGTGACAAAATTCTGACAGTGTCAGAAATGTAGCACCAAAATGTCACAATTTAACTGTGACCCCCACAACCCGTGTCTGTAAACCGGTGCAGATAGATGACATATCGGCTATGTATTTCTGCCTGCATTTTACGCTATGGTGCATCAGGCATTCATCGCATAACCTGACTTGCATCAAATCGGAATCATAAGTCTGACACAAATTATATCTAAGAATTACTGTACCCATGTGGCACAATGTGACAATGAACTTAATTGTTGTTATAACACAATCTGCAGGAGGCAAGACAAATCTCAAAGCTGGATAAGTGGATAAGTACGATGCTCCATCCATCTATCCATTCCATTCCAAGAGAGCAAATTCAGACAATCATAAAAACATTGGCTTATGCAGTTTAAAGCTGTTCCATTTAGTAAAAACTAAAGAGAATCTAAATCTCAGTCCAACCTGTGACAGATGTAAAGTAGCTGCTTTGATGTATGCCCTTGTTTGCAAAGCTTGAAGTGAAACAGAACCAAAGATTATGATTAGGTGACTGAAACAGTCAAAAAAAAAAATCAGCTTGATGTTGAGGGAAAGCATTAATCTTAGGACAACAAGTACACCAAATTTTTTTTCAGCTGTAAATGTGATAAAAAATGGGGTGATTTGCTCTACACATAGTAATATAAGATCTTGTGAAGGAATTTGTAATTAATATTTTTTTTTTTGGTATATCTGTATAAATATGGTGAAGGAATGGAGTTTGGGTTGGGTGGTACAGCTTCTTGGGATGGTAAGAAATGTTCTGTGTATTGTGAATTGTATTTTGTAAATTTGGATATTTTAATTTGGCAAATCCTGAAAGGAAATGTTTTAAAAAGATCAGAATATCGAACACAACCTTAATCCTTGTTTATGAAGGATTTTAAACATGCTCCACTCTACTGAAACACACTCATTACACTCCTTGGCCACAGTAAGGGAACAGAGATTTTAGAAAAGGGAACAAGGAGATGGTTACTCGTGGAAAAACACTGTTCCACTTTGTTTTGTTTCATAATGAATTCTTGAATTCTACATGTTAGTTAGAACAGATACTTACTGTGTACTGCTGTGGTACGTACTGTGTTCTGAAGAAATGTTTGACCATGTCACTGAGGAAGCATGGAAACAGTTTGTTAACCAGGAAAGTCATATTTACAGTACAGATGCCAGATATACGCTAACTCATAGCAGTGTTATGAACAACATTAATGTTATAAATGTTATAACCATGTTACTTAATCAGCTTGTGAATTTCCTGAGACATACTGAGACAGTAGAGCCCTGCTTGGGCCTCGGGACCCGAGACAATTTACAAATTGGGCCGGGCTTCGGGTCGGGTTTCTCAACCCTGGCTCGGGCCTGGGCTGGGCTCAGGCTTTTTTTTTTCCCTCCTCTCTCCACTCACAGTCATAACATACCTCCTGATGCTGCCTCACATGTTGGCGCTCAGAACCTGCCAGCCATCGCTGTTTTCTGAATGCTGCAGCAGCAGCTGAAAGGCTACTTTTACTTTGAAAATAGCTGGAAAAAAACAAACAAACAAAAAAACGACTGTGGGCCTTGGATCGGGTTGCGGCTGAGAATTTCATTAAGTCAGGGGCTTCGGGTCGGGTTCTAACAGAAGTGTGTAGGGCCATGCTGGGTACGGGCCTAAAATTGGGGACCATGTAGGGCTCTAATACACAGTATATCCAGTAACCACCAGTCAAAGAAAGACATGGAAGTGAAAGCACAATAATAGGTTGTTGGGTAAAGCGAGAGAAGGATGGATGAAGGGAGGGGAAGAAGGAGAAAGAGGAGGGTACAGCGATGACCTGACCTTCTCTGTGAGATTCCATGTACATCTGTCAATGAGACGTCCGCAGCCAAATGTTTAGGAGCCAGTGTTGCACTGATACTCCCCTGCTGAGCTTCAATGTATACATTCTGCGTGTGTGTGTGTGTGTGTGNTGTGTGTGTGTGTGTGTGTGTGTGTGTGTGTGTGTGTGTGTGACGCCATGTGTTAGAGACAGGCCCACATCAGGGTTCATACAGTCGAGCTAAGCCCAGTGGGAGCTGAAAGCTTAAAGAAGGAAATCCCCCCCGGCTGCTTGGTGCGCACACCACACACACACACACACACACACACAAACACACACACACACACACTTGCACGTACACATGCGCATACAGACACGCACAAACTCATATTTGTGTGCTCTGTCTCTCTACATCCCTCTCCTCCTGGCACTTCATTAATGAAGCCCATGCTTGTGTGTTTGGGGCATATGCAACTCTCTTGGCCCAGCACTACGTGTGTGTGTGTGTGTGTGTGTGTGAGAGAGTGAGACATCTCCCCCTATCACATGGTAATATATGCAGTGGAAGATCTCGGCAGAGGCATAATACTGCCGCTCTCCCCTGTCTGAGCCCATCTGTGATATGTAGAAAGGACATCAGCAGGACAGGGTATTAGCACCGGAATAATGCACACTGTTATTGTTGACTCCACATACTTATTCTTTATGCAATATGCCCCCTCACCCAAACATAAATACATCCATTGAGGAAAAAGAACAAAATAAATGAATGCAATACAGTGGACGGCATGTATATTACCCCAGTGGAATGCTGTTATATTGGAGGTGACTCATTAAAAGCTGATAGATGGGGAATGAGTTGGGAGTAGACAATGGGTGGGNGGGGGGGGGGGGGAGTTAAGGGATGTTAACACAAATCAGTGAATTCATTAACATATGTGTTATAGCATAAATAGGAAAAATTGAATTGAAGGCACAGTTTACCTCTGCATGTTGATGCTGAGGAGGATGCTGCTTGTAGATGGTACGGGTTAGCCCAGCCCACATAGAGATCAATGCTGACATGGTGAACACAACGCAGAAGTTCGAGCATGAAGTTCTGTGTCATTTAGATCCCTTGTTTTGGGTGAGATTGTGTCTCTAGAATTGCAGATGCATGACAAATTAAAGGAAAAACCAACATGCGGTGTCTTACTATGGTGTTTGGCCGACACGCACCATCAGGACGGCTTCAGTGCACCTTGGCATCGATTTAACAAGTCTCTGGAACTCTTCTGGAGGGATGAACACTATTCTTCTAAAAGATAATCAGTCATTTGGTGTTTTGATATGCTGTCTAATGCGTCTTTCCCAAATCTCCCATAGGCATTCAATTCGGTTGAAATCTGTTGGCTGTGAAGGCCATAGCATACGATTTACATCATTTTCATACTCATCAAACCATTCCGTGACCCCTCGTGCCCTATAGATGGGGGCATTGTCATCCTGAGAGAGACCACTCCCAGGATGAGACCATAATTAAGCCACCGGACCCTCGATGTAGAGGTAAAGCATTCAGGCTTATACGCTTATCTTGGTGTATGTCACCATGCAGTCACCCACTTGTGGAGAATTCTGTCACTTGTGTGGCTCTGTCATGCTGCGGGGGCATTTTGCTAGCATGGTTTGGTTCCAGTTTCTGTTGGTTTTTCCTTTACTTTGTCACCTTTTGTTTCTCGCTGTAGCATCTCACTGCAGGTTGAGACTGAGCCAAAGCCGTAAAAAACATTCCTTCCGTCGGAGGAATAATCACCGCATCCACGCTGGAGAAGAGGGTGTCATCATACACTCAGTGTGCTCGAGCCTCGCCATCATGCTGCTTCATGTGAGCGTAGGCTTTGGAGCAACACTGATGTATTGCCATTTTAGATCAAAGGAATAGACAAAATGCAAATTTTAAAATCTTTATTTACGTTTTTCAAAATAAATTAAATGAGATTTTATTTTTTGCATTTCTTTTTGGACTGCACTGAAAACATTCTGAACTCTGACCCCCCAAACAGTATGTACCTTTTACACCCTGAGTAGATGGTCGGGCTTTAGGTCAACTACAGTTTCTAATGATGATTCCATCCTCTGGTAACACATATTGTGTTGAGTAGCCCACAGGAGGACAGAGCAGACAGGACAGAGATAACACCTTCACTTTGTCCATGATTTAAGCATCTGTGATACTCAAGGCCTTCAGGGTCCAGAATTACAGATTTGAAAATTACTTCTATTTTCAAGAAAGAGGTTTTGTTCTTGGTATATAGGTGAGACACACACACGCACATACTTACCTACACTTGCCATGTGTTGGTAAGTGCTTGGATAGGCCAAGAGATCAATCTTTCACCTTCAACACCTCCTGACGTAGACCCCTGCTAACATGGGACAATTGTTAACCAAAATAACTTTCCCCATCCACAGACATTATGCACTGGAGGGGTCAGTGGGAACAGAAACTGTGAAGGGGATAAAAAAAAAAAAATCAGAAAGACAAACCCCCTCCATCTTTCTTCCTCCATGTTCCTCTCCTGGGCAGAGTGAGGAAGAGGAGTGAGCAGGAATGTGAAAAAGTGAAAATGTNACACACACACACACCCTCCCTCCCCCCCTCAGCTCTGTTGCTTTGGTCCGACTCTGAAGGCCGTTCTTATTACCGGCACAGAGCGCAGGTCAGAATGGCAAGCCGGCAGCATACTATTAAAGCCTAATGAAAGGAATCTCTGCAGGGTCTGAGGCTGCAGCGGCCAGAGGAGGCTCTGCCTCAGCCCATTGTTCTGCTCCTCACCTCACAATTCTGCAGATTTTTAAAAAACATTTTGTCTAAATCTGGCTCGTCTGCTGTCCCCCCGCGTCTCTGTCCCCGNCAGATTTTTAAAAAACATTTTGTCTAAATCTGGCTCGTCTGCTGTCCCCCCGCGTCTCTGTCCCCGTGCCTGTCATGGTCTGTCTCTCTCATTTTCTGTCTGCCTTTGCTGTATTTTCATTGGTCTTTACATTTGATTATCTTTCCTCGTCTTTCTTTCTCACAGTCTCTTTCCTGTGTCCTTTCTATACAGCGTCACATCCAGTAATCTTCAGTATCTGGTGCAGTTTGGAGATTACTTCAGAAACGGGAAGTTGTAGAGGAAGCTTCTTGTTTATAGCATGAGATTACAGATAAATGGGCGGACAGGCCATTTCCTCCTAAACGTGCTTGTATTAATTGCATTTTTGATGCCAGAAGTTTTTATTAATCATTTGTTTGTGATGTCTTTTCATCATTTTTTAAATCTATTTTTAATCCACCAGTCTATCAAGGTTTCATGCCATCATACATTTTTATTTTGCATTTATTTATTAGTTTTTTTTCCCCATCTCTCTATGAAACTAAGGCTCAGCTGTCCTTGTGCCTTTACACATTGCAAATGAATGCATATCCATGCAAATTCTTAAAAAAGAAAGGATGAGAATTTGAATATTTTGCTTAAAGCTGCACCCAGGTCGACCCTGCCATTCGGCATTTGAAAGCAGTGTGTCTGTTTGAATACTGAGGATCTCTCTTTGTCATGTTCGCCAGAGGGGCTGGGTGAGCGAACCAGCACCGGCAGGATGGGCAGAGATCGGCTGGGTAGCTGCACACAGACTGACTAATTGGGGAAAGGGGGGGCGAAAGGAGGGACGAGGGGTGTCGGTAAGGGTGAGGAAGAGGTGGGGTATGTATGAGGGGGGGAATCTAAGATGACAACAGGGGTTTAGGAGGGAGGTGAAAAAGGACAGGGAGTGGGGAGAGATGGAGGGAACAAGGGAGGAGGGAAGGAAGAGAAGAGGTGATGAAGAGGGCAGAAGAGCATGTGAGAGGAAGAGGTGAAGGAAGGGTGAGGCGAGAGATGCTGGCTTCCAACGCTGATGTGCTAGTAGCCCTGCTGACAGTGTCATTATACTATAGATTCTCTGGCTAAATAAGCTGAGTCTGCCTACTGCTATTCACTACACAGCAAAATCTCCTGTACATACAACACGTTTGACATATTGATGAGATACAGTACACACACACATGCACACACACAATCACGTTGGCTGATTATGCCTCTTGGCTGCGTGGGCATGTACAGGCTGTACATGATTGGCATCTCAGTGACTGATGCGGTTTGTTGCACCTGTTGAGGCCAGATAACTTTGGATGCTCAGACACGATCAATTGTAAAATTGACCTGCGGTTTGCGCTTCAGTCACCGTGCTGTCCACACACCTGTCCACACAGCTTTGCACTTTGTTCAGCACAAGGAGACAAGCATTGACACCAAACCAAGATCACATATCCCAAGAAGCAACATCAAGAAGCATCATCAGCTTTGGATTGAGCTCACCTCATGTTTCAGATATGACCATATCAATATGCCAGTTTACAAGCCCTGGTAGGTCTGCCTGACTGTTGACATTTTGCCGTGCAGTCACATTATCACATTACGGCCCAGAACATGGGATGACTTCAAATTTGTGTTCAGGAAATGTCTCTACACTGTTTTTGAGCTCCTCCTCTGTCAGTCTGTTGCTTTTGCTTATGTCACATACAGCTATTCTCTCATTGGTGGTGTGTTTAAAAGGTCACCAGCAGGCAGTTTGAGGCTGAATTTGGGTAAAGTTTGAACACAGCAGCAAAACAGAGAATCAAAACAGTGAACATCTCTTATGGTAGTGCAGCCTCGAGGTTGAAGGGCAATACCCAAATCTACAAACCAACAGGCTGCCAGTGTGGCAATTCCACCTCCAACAGATTTGAAATTTGCAAGTTAATATTTGTACCATAATAAAATGTACTGAAGAAAATGGCTTTCTGAAAGGAAAAAAATATGTTTAAAACCTAAACTAGCACAGCAAGTTTTCAAAAATGGTTGACAGTATGTAAAGTTAGTGTAAATGAAGAACATGCAAAATTGCAAAAAAACACCCCTATTCTCCTTTAAAGTCCGCTTTGTATTCAGGCACAATGGCATATTTCTAAATTTTCCAGCCACCAGCCTCCATTCTGCTAAACCTCCACCCTGCATGGAGGCTCTGGGGGCCAGGCTGCACCGAGCCAGGCTGAGGAACACTGGCTGGCTAGATTGATCTGGCTGCAGTATCCAGGGGAATATAAAGCAGGACAGGGGCTTAAAGTCTGAGTCCCCCCAGGGAGGAGTCCTCGCTGTATGGGGAGAGGGCTATAAACCGAGCTGCTTCTCTTTCCCTCTCTTTTCCCCTCCCTCCTTTTCTTCCACCCTCNCTATAAACCGAGCTGCTTCTCTTTCCCTCTCTTTTCCCCTCCCTCCTTTTCTTCCACCCTCCCTCCTTCTGTTGTCCATCCCTTGAATTCCTTCCCCTTCTCTCCCTTCCTTGTAGCATTCACTCTTCTCCGTCTGTCTCTGGTTCTTTTGATGCCTCCCTCTCACTTTTTAAATTATTATTTTTAGCACTTTGCCCTCTTACTCTGTCACTCCTCCCCTTCTCGTCTCCACGTCTCTCCAGTAATACTCCTTTTTCTCTGTCTTCCATATTTATTAACATATGGAAAAGTGCATATTGCTCATGAAGTTCACACCCAAAATGAAACACCAAGGCCGATGCTGAGTTTAGTGTTTAATCCATTTATAAAGGAGGAATTTTTAACTGGTTAACATCATTCCATCTACTGGCTGTGGTCTTGAAAGTTGGTTTTCCCATTTTTAGTGATGGTGAGAGCTTTGTTGGACCGGAGGGAGGTGAATGCACACAGTTGGAGTGTAACAGCAGTCACTACCTGCTGTGAGAGGCTTCTAATGATTTTTTTGTTGGCCATTAATCTGTTTTTTTTTTTAACTTAATTGTTATTGTATAAAATGTCAAAAAAAAAGTGCTGATTAATGCATGTTACACATTACCAGAAGCCAAGGTGACATCTCACATTTGAGAAGATGGAACCCAGCAAATGTTTCTCATTTTGCGTGACAAATGACTAAAAGGATTAATCGATTGTTAAAATAGTTACAGCAAAATTTTCTACTACTGTGTTTCTACAACCATATATAAATCAATCTATCACATCAGCTAGAAAGAGGATGAATACTAATGAAGTTTTAGCCTGTTTTTTTTTTTTTTTTTTTTTAGGCATAGAGACGTAAGATTGTGCAGGGAAGTTTGTTGCTCTTTCCTGCTGCACCGTGCTATTCTGAGGGGCTACAGTGCAAAAGCAGCACAGCGCTGCTGCGTGCTGCTGTAGTGTTGTGGTGTGGTGATAGCAGGATCGTCCGCTGGGGGAACCCGGAGCATTCTGTCTCACTGAGTGATACCCCTGTCTCCACTCACGATAAACAACACACACACACGCACACACACATGCACGCACACACACCAGTGTTTGCCAAGCCCTGCTTAGCAGCAGATTTCCTTCCTCCCTCATCCCCTACACCCCCACCCCCCTTGCGAAGCTGCAAATGTATTAGCTGCCTCTTATTCTTTTGTCTTGGGAAAAATGGTGAACAGGGGGAGTGTTTGTGTGCATTTGTGTGTGTGTGTGTGTGTATATGTGTGTGAGTGGGCTTGCTGTACCAGGAAACAGTAGAACNCCCCCCCCCCACATGCCATTTCTGTTTAGATATCCCTGTGGTATCACCCAGTCATGGAGAGAGGGAAGCAGGCAGAGAGTGAGAAAGCTGCGGATACATACAGTTATCAGTGATGCAGGTATGATGTAGGAAGTAGAAAGCAAACAGAAGAGTAAAAAAAAGATTGGGAATGACAAATTACACACAAGAAGTGATTTTTATGGCTTATTGTGTGTACTTTTAATAGTGCCTTTCACATAGAGATTTTTAGCCTTGTCTTAGTTTGGGGCTAAAGGATGAAGGCTGTTCTGCTGTGTTAATGAATGAATTTCTTCATGCGAACAAGATTGCAATTACCATAATTTTTAATGCTAAAATCAATTTTGGTACTTCGATTTCCTTAATTATGCTTTGCGGGATAACTTTGTTATTCAACAGGGAAAGTCTCCAGTTGAAATTACAGCTTTAAAATGAAAGAAAACTCTTTTCTTAGCTTTAAAAAAGATCCAATTTTGCATTTGTTTTTGGGGTGGCATGGTGGCTCAGTGGAGCTGGGCAGACAGGTGAAGTGAATTGGAAAAACTGTTGAAAACAATGATTGAAAGTGAGTGTCAGTACTTAAAGTGGTGTTGTCAAAATCAGAATCAGACTTTATTGTCATTGTACTAGTACAACGAGATTAGAGAGATTGTCTTAATAATAATAATAATAATTACATAATTATTAATTAATCTTGTAGATTGTTAGAGAAACTGTGCAGAATCAGCAGTCTAGTGTGTGGAATGGCCAAAGACAGAGGAGTGCAAAAGCCCATGTGGAGTGTATGACATTATAGAGACAGATGTATATATATGGAGCTTATAATGTATATGTAGCTTGTCTGCTGTTTGTATGGCACACGATACACATACAAACACATCATTTCCCACTGGTCCTGTATGTGATCACAGGCTCTGCAGCCCCGACACTGTCACTCAGCACAGCTACCTGAAGTGGGTGGGGCAGTGACAACTCTCAAATCTGGCAAGTCAAATGTTTTTATTTGCAGAGAAAGTGAGTGCATGTGTGTGTGTGTGTGTGTGTGTTCAAGAGGATGCACATGTGCATATGTGTGTGTCTGTTTGGGTTTATGTGCCATATGCAGTGCAGCAGGGAGGGCTCTCTGGAACACATTGGTGTGCGTGCATAGCGGTTAATAATAGTAGCAAACGCATACAGCGATGGCAGCTCTGATGTGTGTGACAGTTTTACAGCCACACATGCCAAGACACAGCC
>VXCM01000483.1:156324-169096 GCA_014773175.1 Lucifuga dentata | reverse complement strand
CTCTCTCTCTCTCTCTCTCTCTCTCTCTCTCTCTCTCTCTCTCTCTCTCTCTCCTCGTTATTCGGCTACTGCCACAGTGCGACGGCAAAGACGCTTGGCCCATAATTATGCATGAAGCTTTGCTGCCAATTAGCAGAGGCTCCCTTGTCCCTCTCGCTGAGTTCGACATGCTAATTCATTTGACATATGATGTATAAAATTCATTATGCATTCTGAGTAGTTTGCATGGCTTGCTTCGTTTATAATAAAATAATATATAGAAAGTTTTTTGTTTATTTAAATGTGTGTGTGTGTATGTGTGTATACTTCTCAGTGGCTTTATTCTTTCCTTTTTTTTTTGGCCTGATATTTTGCTTTTTCTAATCTTAAATAGACCACACCGTGTGGGAAAAACATAAGTCAATATATTCCACAAACGCAAGCATTTCAGATAGCTTGTAGAAGAAATGTGAGAAATGTGCAAATTGGGTTCATGAAGTCAGAGATTTTTTTTTATTTTTTATGTTTGTTCATTTTTTAAAAACTGTTTTATATTTCATCATATATGAAAGACATTAAACATGAAACAACAACATATTACTTTACTTTAAAAATGTCAACAGCAGAGAAAGGCAAAAATACAGAAAATACAGCTCAAAATCTTAAAGAATTATCAATTAAAATTTGTCCAGTTAAAATCTAAATCAGGAAAGCCCAGATCCACAAGTTTATATTCAATGAATCTTTGATTTCCCTTGAATATAAACTAAATATAATTAAAACAGTTTGCGTTTCTGTGATTGTTGAAGTGCTGGGACTGTAAAATTGTCACCTCTGCTTACAGGAGGAAATGCCTTAATGAGTAGGACAGGTTTATGTGGACGGCCCTTTGTAGTCTCATAGCCAAAGCTGTGGCCAAAGGAAAAAGAATTTAACAACAGCACCATTTTAAGCTTTTATTCCTTCATCTGTTCTCATGCTCATTCTTCCACATTTGAAGGAAAGAAATCGCAGTTGGTCATGTAAAGTATTTGGAGATGAAAAAGGTGTGTTTCCTCTGCTTTTGTTTGAAGACTGAGGCTTTAGGAGACATTTTAGGACTGCCTTGCTCTGGTTAGTGGTCACTTAGTGGGCTGCCAGAGGACACTTCCTTCCTTATACTTAACCCTTAACCCTGGAAAGTAAAGGGAAGTAAAGGTGTAATCAAATGTTCTATTGAGCTGTCTACAAAGTGTAAGATGAGTTATGATTTCAGGGACCAAAGTGTTGAGGGAGATTTAGCACCCATCCAGGGAACGGGAATAACTGTCGTGCTTAATACTCAACAGGTTCTTTATGGCAGCAAAAAGGGCTGGTGTGAGCCCAGCAATATAATGGTGTAATCAAACATCTTCACTACTGACATGTCTATTTTTAATGCACGTGTCTTTTTTTGTTACTTTTATTTAACAGTAGCTTTTTTGTGGATATATAATTGTAAGTTGTAAAAGCTTCCATAGCCCTGTCTTCTGTCAGGTATTTCTGTGCTGTTAGGTGGTCCGATTTTTGGAGGGAGAGCGCGGCGGCCCATGAGAGGGCCGCAGATTAACTGGTTCATTCTTTGAGTACATGGCACTTTGAGAAGACGTGTTTAAAATGGCAGGAGAGATTGCGGGGGCCCCACGCACTAAGCGCTGGAGTGATGGATGCCTCTTTCTCTCTATCGGAGGATNGCGGGGGCCCCACGCACTAAGCGCTGGAGTGATGGATGCCTCTTTCTCTCTATCGGAGGATTTGCGAAGCACAAACAGATCTGAGCAATGAACTGTGAAGAGTAGGAGTATCTCTCTAAGCGTTCCAAACTTTAACTTTGCATCAATGGAGAGAGCGGACTGGGGGGGGAGGGGATAAGTAGAACAAAACAATACACCTTTAAGTTGAATCCTATTGCCTTTGAATATAACAAACCCCTATTTCTTTTTCTACTAAGATGTTAGAAGTCTTAGTAATTTGTGCTCAGCTCCCTCTACTAGCAATCATGCATATGTCTCTAAAACAAAGGATTTACAGCACCTTGGTGTAACAGTGTAATGACTGTGAGATCTGTGAGGGCTGGCGTTTCCTCTGACAGCTAGATTCCTATTTACATCCCCTTCAGCTGTGAAAAATGAAGGATTAATGTCCAGAAGCCTGGATTTTAAACAACTGGCACAGAGGAGGCAGATAAAACAAATTCTTTGTTCTCCCCTTAAGTCTTTATATCAGACTGAACTTTCTGTGTAATGCTTAATGTAAACTGACCTAATATGCGTATATTTGAGTGTTGTATATTGTTTGACATGGCAGAAATAGGTCGTCAGGTTGATATCCGGTCGGCATGTGAATTAACACACGCGTGTGTGATTTAGTCTCTCCTGAGAGTGTGACCTGATTGCAGAAAATCTTCATGCAGATGTCAAAATATTGGCATGTTAAGAGGCTGATTGTTTCAGACTAATGGTCACTCAGCCTCTCTGATTGGTGCGCTTGACTGCACTTCTCCGGGAAGCCAGCCTGTCATTGGCCCCTCATGGATTTAGTGATATGAAAATTTGCAATAGGTTCACTTTATTGTTTTCTTATTGTCTGTTAATTCCAGTCTACAGAGCAGCCAGTGACCCATGTCCTGGAAACTGCTCAGCATCCAGCACACTGCCTGAGCAGCACTTTACTGCCTTATAAAACTCACTCACACTCAGACCATAACTCAAATTCATTATTAGTTGACCGAAGAAATTAAAATAAAAATAAAAGTTTTAACTGCTGCTCGATTCTACCTAATTTTTAATGTTGGATAAGGTGATTATTTTAATGACTCTTTGTCTATTTATTGAAATAAATTCTCACCAAATTCAGTGAGCGAAGTTTGATTAATCGATTCGCTTGGCCATTTATTTCATTTTCTACCTCTGCATCCAAGCAGTTAATGAGGTGTCAATGGGAGTTACCGTGTATTCCATGTCGATGCTAAGAAGCCCTTATCTACTGTCATTATTTATAACACTTTCAAAAATACATGTTAAAACCCAAAATTAAACAAAAATTCAACTGCTTGGTTCAGTCGGACAACATGTTTTTACAGTTTGATTGCATAACATTAAATGAACTGAGCCCTCACAGGTTTTATGCCAAAAGAAAATGTTGGCCACGTTCCACTAAGAAAGCAAGTCGACTTGGCCAAGAATATGTCAACTTTGTAAAGAAAGCCATGCTGCAGATGCTTTTAGCTTATGGTGGGTGTACTTAGTGATTAGCTTTAACACAAACACTGCAGTATAAATTATTTTGAGCTTGTTAATGAATTTATTTATTTTACATTAATTAGATAAGGCAAAGATTTTTTTTTTTTTTAATATTTGGAGGGCAGACAGGAAAGCGTGAAGAGGGGCAGCAGCAGGAGGAGGAGGAGGAGGAAGGGGGAAGGCAGGAGGCATCTTGGGCTGCACTTTTGCTAAGCTTGTTCATCTGGGAGCAGCATGCTTGTAAAGCATTGCAATCCTGCGCATCACACAAAAGCTATGGTGGCCTGGTGGGTTTTTTTTTTTGTTGTTGTAGAAACTAAAAACCTTTCTTTTTTTCTCTCTCTTCATACCTCGCTTTTCTTTTGGCTCAAAGATCAAACATGACTGGAATTCTTAGCATGCACATGGCCGTGCGTGCAAAGAATGTCCTAATAAGGACCAGATAGCATTTACCACTTTCCTCACTGTAGCTGGAATAGTGGATTTCTACTGCCTAGTAAACATTTGATCACTAGCTGTACAAACACAGTTAATGCTGTTTAAAATTCTGGGTAATGCAGGACCATACCGGTGGTTTTGTTTGCATGTTTGAGCCCAATAAATCCTACTTGCTTACATTATGCTACAGCCAACCATTTTCCAAAACACAATACCATATTTCGTTTTTGTGTTATTTTGCCAAATCCCCTAATCTTTCAAAATCAAATGTTCAGGTGATTAAGCCCCCCCCCCCNAAAAAAAAAAAAAAAAAAATTCAGTATTTCACCTAACACTTTATCGGTTTAATTTCTTGGTAAAAGCAGTCTTTTCTCCTGGGACTATATTCCCTGGTGGAGACATAATTTTCCTCCGTGCAGCTACGTGTTGGAACGATTAAATTAAGTAACTTTTACAAAACAAAAATTAAAGTCATCGTTTTCACTGTGATGGATTATCTATGTCAAGTCTGTACAAGTTGCTTTTTTTTTTTTTTTTTTTTTTTTTTTTTTAAAGCATACCAGAAAGAACAAAAACTAGTAAACTAGTGACTGTCTGGAAGGTAGGAAAAACAATTCTAACATTTACCGCTCCAGATGTATGTTTTGGAAAATGGTTGGGAGTAGTGTAACGTGTGGGTAGTATTTATTTGGCTTAAATGTGCAAAACCACCAGTGTGGTCCTTTAATTTGTCGCCATTATTGGGGGAGAGGCAAATATAGAAAAATATATCATGATGTATATATCTATAATATGATGATGTATATACTGTATAATATCATGAGAAAAAGTATGGGATACTGAAAATTCTATATTTGTTGTATCTTTAAATATGGCATACCTCCACAAAGGCTGAACAAGCCAAGATAAAATTAGTCTTCTTCTAGTAATGTACTGGACTAAACAGAAAAAAAAGATTTTAATAAAAATAGAACTTAATGTTTTTATTTGTCATTAGAAATATTGTTATTGTCATTAGAAAGTCTCTAAAAATATTTTTGGATCTGGACCAAATTGTATCTATTGATAGTCTATCATGGGAAAATACCTGATTTTTTTTTTAATTTTTTATTTATTTATTTATTTATTTTTTAAACCAAGATTGTCGATTGAAGAAATTAACAAAATCTCCCAATTTGAGGAAATTGTTTTTTTAAAAAATTCCAGGATCTGCCCTTGGATCGGGATCAGCACCAAAATTTAATGAGTCCTTCCCTTGGCCAGGCCTCCAAAAAAATTGTTGATAACATTTTGCGCAATCCCACTGCACATCCCGTTTCTTCTTTACTGGAAATGTGACTTTTGAATGTATTCTATATTTTTCATGTACTTATCTCTCTGGTTTTTCCCAGTTATCTTCCATGGTTTGAAATCTACTACAAGCTGCTAAATACCCTGGCAGACTACCTTACTAAACAACAGGTAATCATCTCTTTTGCACATTTATTATTCAGCATTTATACACGCTTACAACAGAATAATTGATATGGAAATAATGTAGTAAATGTAAAGGGTTTAATGTTTTGAAACTGCACTGTGGTGTGGTATTTGCTCTATTCTCTTCCTCCTCTGCACACCGTTGTCTTTTATGTGTGCGTTGTGTTCGCTGTCTTGGGCGAGACTTGGCTCCTGTTGTTAGCAGCAACATTGTTGACATTTCACAGACCAAATGCGGATCTGACACTGGAAGTTATTCCTGATGATTTACTGGAAAACAAATCGTTAAGAAAACACACACACGCTGAAACGCACACACAGGAAAGCTCACACTTCACAAAAGTCTGTTCCCCTGACTATTCTCTGCATTATACTAGCAATGGGAGGGGAAATGTAAACTATGCAACACACTGGGAAGATGTGCAGCGTCGAGCGCGGTGTGTAGGTGATGTTCCGATGTTTAGACTGTACAGAGGGAAGCAGCGAGAGCGGAGAGCTGCATATCGAGCTTTGGGACCACTTTCAATTGTCACGTCGTCCCTGCTTCACGTAGGATTTTAGAGAAGAGTGATCAGAACTGAGTCTTAAAGTACACAAATAAATAAACACATCATACACACACACACCAAAGGAATTCAATAGCGAGAGAGAGAGAGAGAGAAGGACAGAAGGACAGACAGACAGAAAGATTGCTGGAAATCCTGGGTGACTCAAATGTTAGCGTGCATGATTTGGTTTCTATTTACCCCGCTGTCCGTTCCAGGCGAGAGGGGGATGTTGACAGACGAGGGAAGACAGAAGAGCAATGAGGGTTTAAGGCGAAGGGTAAATGAACTGTTTCCCCAGGCTGTGGTGCTGACCATGCGTGTGAGCATTGAGCCTCTCATGACAGGAGGCCGTTCGATTGCACACACACCCCAGCACCCTCCCACCCTCTCCTTCTCTTACTGTACATTACCCCCTTTCTTTAGACTTTCCCTTTCACACACACACACACACACACACACACACACACACACACACACACACACATATTTCTTCAAACAAGCATTGGCTCATAGCCAAAACCAAAAAGTTCTATAAAAAGCCAAACAGAAAAAGAAGCTAAAGCTAACTACGATTGTCAGCATCAGTGCTGACAGTTGTTAGTTTGTTTTAACTACAAGTTGCAGAGTCTTCCCTTCAGTTATCCTGTGCAGCACCAAAGCTACAAGTCTGACAGCGTAAATAGCAGTTTTGTCATGGAGCACATAAATGCCAGATGAATGATCTCCTGGGCCTGTTCTGTGGTCAAGCTAGCTCTCTGACGGCTTCTTAAAGCCCCCCATCTTTGGAGTAGGGACCCCTTCTTAATTACTGACAGCCTGCTTTCAGCCGTAAATCAACGCTGCTGGATAATAAGCGTCTGCAGCTCCACGCTCAGCCGTCTTTTAACCTCACCATTGCTCGTTAAACATATGTTAGTCGGATGTTTTGGAGCTCTTCAGGCCTGGCTGCAGGATTGCCCCCTGGTCTGCAGGAGCACAAGTACCAGCACTGTTGTTAGACACATAATTCAAAAAGTAAATAAAATTTCCTTCCTGTGTTTTCATGACTTGTGTCGTTTGTGTCTCTGCCTCAGGAAGATGACTTGAATGACATGCTGAATTCTCTCTATGATCTGCCTGTGCCAAAGCCCTTCACACCAGTCAGTCTAAGTGTGGTACGTATATGTCTTATATTCCGTCTTATCAGAGTGAAGAATACAGAAGGCGGAGAAAGGTAGTGTCAGAGAAATAATTTAAATAGTACTTTTCTAAACACAAAATGGCATTAACCTGATTGAGAGGCAGCCAGAGTTTGGGGCCTTCACTGAGAAATCTTGGCCTTTGAAGCAAGATGAGTTTTAGGAACCTGAAGAAGCACTTACTGGCCAATTTAATGGTGCACACTGGCATGCACTGGAGCCAGATCACTCTGTAGGTTATTTGTAAAATCTTAAACTCATTCTAAACTCTATGGTAAGCCATTATCTGTTAAAAGATGAGCTGCTGCATACTGGGTAGTTATAACCAAGGGAGAGAGTTTTGTGACAGATTCGTGTAGTAGTGAGCTGCATCATCAAGCAAAGAAGAAGAGGAGATGATGACGATTAGCCGAAGCAGTCAGAAGCAGAGAGAGCCCAAAGGTATTACAACAGAAATAAAGTGAAGACGTAGGAAGAAGCAATGATGGAAAGAGAGACAAAAGATGGCATTAAAACAGACAGAAAGAACAAAGGACAAGCTTAAAATGCAAAAGGTAAATTCAATTAAAGTCAGTTTGAATGAGTGAAAGACAGAAGACAAAAGGGGAGAGCAGGAAAAGGTTAAGATGAGACAGAGGATCCAGGACTGACACTTTGTTTGGAAACAAGAAGTGGCTCTAACAGGTTTTTGTGTGATAAGACAGAGCTGGACATGTTTAAAGCAGAATGACCCTTTAACAGCTTGTCGTGTCTCCTGCTTATCAAAAAGTGAAACGGCTCGATGAACCCCGGTCCCTCAAAGACGGCCTGTGTTTAGTTAACTCTGACACAATCTCATTGTGTGTTTCTCAGCTCATACATAAAACACTCACTCTTCAGCAGTTTCTTCCCCCATAAGCCTGGCATATATGAGTAGAAAGTAATGGTTTTTAGAGTGTTTTGTTTGTTAATATCTGTATTTTTGACTTGTTTAGGCTTCATATCATAATGGGATCTAAAGAGTTTCATTGTTAGCCTTTGTCCTTGAGAACCACAGTTCCTTTTTTGGACCAATTAAACAAGCAACTTTGGGCCTTTTCTTCAGCTTAGGTCTCAGAAGGATATGCATCTCATTACACAGATGATTTTACAACACAACAAGACTAATATGAGGTAATCAGTGTATCTCTATGAGGGTTAACAAGGTCAGTTAGATCTCCTTGCGATTTCTTATTTTGGTAGGTTTTTATTAGATATATATATGAATAAAATTTTTTCATTTCAATCTCTGAGCATCAATGGAGAAGAAACAAAGCAGAACAGAGGTGATAGCTTCATCTGTTTTCTAGAGAAGCCAATACTTATTTAATTGATGAAGGAAAATTATTCCCTAAAAGACTGATTTGTGTTTTATCATGGCAGCCAAGAAAAAGGATCATTGTCCCCTTTCATGTGTGAACCCTGTGTTATTCTCTCTCTCTCTTTCTCATTGTGCAAGAATGAGCGTTTGTATATTGCCACTGGGCAAGTACTGAGAGATCAGCGAAGCAAGGAGCCGGTGAGTGGAGGGGAATGAGTGAACGGCAGAATCGGGAGGAGGGAAAGATGCCGCTGTGAAATCTCAAACCGCTGCTGTACTAATCGCATGGGAGCTGCAGCTTTCCAATTTGGCCAAATAAGCCGTGCTATCTTTTTAAATATAACAAAAACAAACTATCCTGGGTCTTGGTGTATGTTTCTTCTTCTCTGGAAAACAATCAAACTTTGTAAATGATTAATGCCATTTCACACTACTATATTCTCTCTGAATATCAAAAGTGTCTTTTCTTTATGTTTAAAGTAAAGGCAGTTGTGCTCAAAAAATCTCCTTGATGCCTTTCCAGTTAACCCACTTTCCATGTTTTTTCATGAACATGTCTTCGAAAGAAAGAAAGAAAGAAAAAAGGCACATTAAGAAGCAAACAGCCAATGAAAGACTCGCTAGGATGAGTTGAGAAGCATGGCTTATGATTATGACAATAACATGCATTTGTTAGAGCAACAGGGAAATATTATTAAACACAAAAAGCACAGGAAAAGAAAAAAATACAGAAACAAATATGTACTATTTGTAATTGTAAAATACTTTATATAGTATACTGCTACTATGGACTTTTTTTTTGGTCAGTTTTTTCAAAACTAATACCCTAATCTCAATAAAAAATATCAAGCATATATTTATCCCAGGATAGACTATTAACAGGTGCAATTTGGCCTGCTTTTATACTTTATAGATATTAGAACATGACACATTTTTTCTAGGCTTGTTCAAGTTTGGTGGAGGTATGCGCTCTAATGAGTGCCCTTCTAGTTTATTTGTTGTTTGATTTCGTTTTAATTATCCTACTGCTGGTCTTCTTTTCAATAGCAAATGCAAATGGCTACTTTGTAGTCACGTTTACCAAAGAAGTGGAGCTACAGTTGCTGTCCAGCACCTGAAGTATTATGGGTAATTTAGCATTTGCATTCAGGAAGTGAATTGAAAGATAGCTCTCTCTAGCCTCATTTGTACAACAATCATATTTTGCATTAACAGCTATCCTGTAGTCTCTGTGTTACCAGGAGTGAGAATCAGACAGTTGAGTTACATGGTGCGACAGTAATGATGGGAACATAAATCATTCAAGTATATATGTTTGCATGATTTGCGTAACACTGGTTATGTTCTTAAGGATTTTATGCAAGCCAAGCAATACTTCAAGAGCTGCCGGAAAGCTCCATGTAAATTGAGCTGAGAGAAAAAAGCTAATTAATGATTCTACAAGATGCTGTAATGAGACATTGGATTCTGGAATGGTTTGTCTGAAACAATGCTGCTGTGATGACCAGCTTCTTGCATAACTTAGCAACTCTAAAAACTTTTACAACTTCCTGTTCCAACGTGACGCTTCGTCTCACTCTGCTACATAAACACGCCTCTGGGATTATGGTATTCATTTGTTTTCAAGTTTTTTTCCACACTTAGCACGCATGCATTTAGGACATGAAAAGTTACAGTAAAATGTGCAGCTCGTTAATAATGTTAGATGTGGATAAGCTTGAACTAGTTAGATTTATAATGTGGATTACCAGAGAAACTTCATACTAGCTAAATTCCAGTCCATTTGTTAAGTGATTCAAGTGTAGTTATTTAGGCGTGTATCATATATCAAATTATTTATTCTTTTTTTCTTTTATTTCACTACTTTTTTTGGCACTTGATTGTTCTTTAATTGATGGCTTTGATGGGCATTTTCTTCAATCTTTGTTCTTATTTCTTTATAATTAAATCTGGGAAAGCCGGGAAATCTTTTTGCTTTCTTTTGGTGGAGTTTGCTTTGTATGCCTCTTCATGTTTGCACTTGTTGGTCCTCTCTGATAGATTTTCCTCCCACCCAAAAATGCTTTTCTTTATTTATGATATCTTTCTTTCAATACAAACCTGGCTGCAAGTGCAGATTGACTAAATAGTCTGCCACAATGGTGCATTCATGTGCAGTCATATCAATTGGAAAAATGTCTTCTGTAACCAAAAGATGGTTCATGGATTTATGACTATTTTGCAGCTATCAGATGCCACAAGGGGCACAAATTAATTCCATGAAAAGTATAAAATTGTGAAATAACCCCAAAAATGATTTGTTCGTTATTTCGCACAAGAAATAAAAAGTATTAACTAGTTTGGTCCCCGCACAACTTACACAGATTTTTGCTTTAAATTCCTTCGAAGCTACAGTGGATTTTAGCAAGTTGCAGCAACAGATGGTCAGGTTGATGCCCAGAGAAATGCAGGTGTACCAAGGATACAAGAGAGGCAAGAATGAGTGTGCGAGTGTGTGTATGAGAGATAAAGTAGTGTGTTTGAGTTGGTTTGTCTACCTGTCTCCAAACAGCACCTCTCTCAGGCCCCTTTGATCTGAACAGTGAACCTGCCCTGCTCTCCCAAAGTGAGACAGGCAGCTCTGTGATCCTCTAAACAACCTGTGTGTCTGTGCGTGCGTGCATGTCTGTTCACACGTCTGTCTGTGTGTATTTGTACTGGTGAGTGCCAGCGTGTGTGCATGCGTGCACACATCTGCACAAACACTTTTGTCTGTGAGTTTGGTGCTCTGCAGTCCTTTTTAATGCTTAAATAAAGACTCAGTTTTCCACCGGAGACATCACCCCAGTCTGTGTCTATGGGGAGCAGAGCTGCTGTTGAGCTTTCTCTGTTCTGTAGGCCTGATAAAAACATTGCCACAGTTCAGACACCAGCTCAGCAATTCATATAGACAGAGCTGAAGATGAGCCATAAATCATAGAACAAAGTGAACGGCCTTTCTCCCCCCTCTTCCCCTCATTCTCTTCTGTGAGTGGTACGCTTCATTGTGACCTTCTCTCTTCTCTCTCCTGCATGTTTGTGTTTTTGCAGCACTCCTACTTCATCGCCCCGGATATCAATGGACTGCCGACGATCCCTGAAAGTGTGAGTCTTCATGAAAGAGAAGGGAAATTGAGAGATCTCTCATTATTGGGAACATATCTCTGGTTGCTTTTAATCAGATACGTTTGCCATCTGAAATTATTGCATCATCCTCTTGCTTCAAGTTCTTTCTTGATTTCTTTAAAATGTGTAGCTCAAGTTCAACATCTTGGGCTTTTCTGCAAGGGACGTCAAATTAAAAAGCTCAATCCATAAAATTTAAGTGGCATTGATGATAGCCATTTTTTTCCCCCACATGACTTAATCAGATCGAGCACCTTATTGTTACTGTACACTCTGTGCCTCTTTAAATCGCTGTTTCCCTTCCATTTAATGTTACTGCATAACAGTACTTGCAGAAGTTGGAGTCCAAGTCATTTTCCAGCCAGTACTGCATGTCTCTCTCTTCATGGCACACTGGCACATTCACTGCAGCTATGACACTTTACTGTAAGCAAGTTGTGCAAGGACAGTTTGTTATGTACCTGCACATTATCCTTCTGTTCCTGTCTATCTCCAGAGGAACTTGACAGAGTACTTTGTGGCTGTGGACGTCAACAACATGCTCCAGCTCTACGCCAGCATGCTGCACGAACGGCGCATCATCATTACCTCAAGCAAGCTTAGCACTGTGAGTCCGTTCCCTCCAAGTCATTCTCCAAGCTGTAGTCACTTATCAGCAATGCCCTGTCAGGCACAAGGGAAAGTGGGTTAGAAAAGAGTTTCAAATATTGCAACTACTTGAAGGTTGATTCCTTTCAAAACATTGCTGTTATCTGTGGTTGCAGTTTTGGTCTCATACCCAATTTGAATATTGAGCTAAATTATAAAACACCTTATGTTTCTTCCAACTTGGTCTCCTAAAGAGTATAATAACTTTTTAGGGACTGTTTTAGGGATTGGACACAATGCTCTTCATCAGTATTCCAGCAAGATATTGAACGCTCATAATATGATGAGAATTTTATCTGATATGGCTACTATACTTGTGCAAAGAGAGTTTAACGGATCTGTCATCCCCCCCCACAAACACCCTCCACCCTTCCCTCCTTGCTGTGGCGTCGCTGTGCTCTGACAAACCGAGAAATCCGCACTAAATCTAGATTATATTAGACCGTTTGTCTTAAAGCTACAACATTTTAATGGACAAAAAGCCCTAAATTATCAGTTATTACACGCCTTAACTTGCTCACATAATTTTAGTCACTTCTATCTGTCTGTGTAAGGGAGGAAATCTCTCTTTCTCTCCTCCTCCTCCTTATCCCCATTCCATCCTGCACTCCTTATCTCAATTGCTGATGAAGCAGAGCCAAGTGTTTATGACAGATGAGAAGGGAGAGGGAAGTGGTGTCACGAAAGCCCTATCTACATCTGTGGTTTAGTTGTTCCTGCCTCAGTAGCTACAAGCTGAGAGGCCTGTGGGGTGGGTGGGTG
>VXCM01000483.1:114443-156291 GCA_014773175.1 Lucifuga dentata | reverse complement strand
TACCCAAGGTCTCCCACAGGAACCATAATCGGGAGGAGCTGTAAAAATTACCCAACCCTCAGAGAGTTTCACCTGTCTCTCCTCAGCTCCTCAGACCAGGAACACCTCCGCCCGGGGGCCTAGGCAGCGCACTGTACTGTGACACAAGGGTTACACGATGTAAATTATCAGACCCGAGGGTGAAGGTGTTTTTCTTTTTGGCAAGGAGAGGGACGGGAGGTGATTTTGTCTGTGATTTACAGTTTTCTGCAGCATGGAGACAAATCTTTGCTGGTTTGTTTAACAAATATATGCCGACAAGATATTTTAAGAGCTTTCACATCAGACCTTTACCTCTGTAAGCCTTTTATCTTTTGCAATCCTTCATCCACTCATCCGTCTATCCATCCATCTTCCTCTGGGAGAGATGTTTTGGTTTGGTAGCTATATATGTCAGGCACTGTAGTACAAAGGTATTTTCACATCTCCTCTGGGATTGCTAGCTGGCCTAGTGTTATTACCGCTCTTGTGATGCATTATTTTTTGCTGTTGGATGGTTGACCTCCCAGTTCAAGTGAAAATGACTACCAGGAGTCTTGATGCTTGCGATCTAAATGTATACATGCTCATGCAAAAGGACTCCAGCTCATTACCCACACCACTGTCTCCTGATCAAATATCTGAAGGATAAAAAAATATATATATAATTAATGTCAGAGTTTGTCAAAATGTTTGCTGAAGTCAGTGTTAGCAGTCATTGAGGGACAGGTAATATTTGTATCGCCTGCTTGCCACAGATAGACGACGTTTGTGAGGAGATATTGTTAGTAACATCGTTAGTACCATCCAGCTGCTTTTCACCGCCTCCACCTGTCCAGCCTCTCAGCCAAGCAGAGAGAAACAGAGAGTAAAAAGTGGAAATAGAGAGACACACACACACACACAGATACACTGCATTTATTCTGCCGGCTCTAGGTGCTGCCTGTGTTAAAGCCCCCGCTGAACCCGGTGTGTCAGTCTGTCGTACATGGCCGGCGCGTCTCGCAAGCAGCCAACAGCAAAGGAATAAATCATGATCTTACAACAATGCGTCAGTTGACTTATTGCTGTTTCGTGACCAGAGGTGAATGGTACCAGTGTTTTAAAGGCCGATTGGCTGTGGCGCTGGGGCAGGAGCTAGCCGAGCATGCAGCCTTGTCATAGGGCCGTATAATGGGGCAGCATCACGCCTTCCTCTAACTAGTCAGGTGGGAGGACCTCACCCCCATCCCACCCCTCCGTGTCTTTCATCTGCCGAGGCCCCCCAGCTCTGGAGCCCAGCCTCTGCCCTGCCTGTAGCCCAAACTCACACACCCTGGCCCCAGCACCAGCTGACAGCAGCCCTCTCATCAGCTTGTCAGGCCTATGCTAACAAGGAGCTATCCATCCACCGTGCCCTGGAGTGCCAGCTGTCTCTCGGTTTCCTTCCTTCTCTCTTTCCTGATTCTCTTTCCTGATTCTCTTTCACTGACTTCTCTCTCTCTCTCTCCCTCTCTCTCTCTCTCTCTCTCTCTCTCTCTCTCTCNCTCTCTCTCTCTCTCTCTCTCTCTCTCTCTCTCTCTCTCTCTCTATCTATCTTAGTTATTCCTCCTCAGTGACGTATTATTTTCTCACTTTTACTGTCCATCTGTCTCTCACTCAGTCTGGCTGCCTCTCTCTCTCTCTCTCTCTGCCTCTCTGCCTTTGCCTCCTTCTCGCTGGGTGTCTTAATGTGTCTCTCTCTGTTCTTGGGCATCTGCAGAACACTGGGACATCCTCCCCCTCGTTCCCCCTCTCGAGTCAATAGACACATCTCAGCTCTATGCCATGTGTTTGACTTCACGTCGCGTGTGTTGTGCATGCGTAACCGCGTATACAAACAGAGGATTGTGGGTGTGCATGTACCATGCATGTCAGCGTATGTGACATTTGTGTCTTTGTATACATCTGTTTGTGTGTGTTTCCCTGAACTAACAGGTGCTTGTGCCTTATGCGTTATCTCGTTGTGCAAGAGTGTGTACGTGCATGTGTGGGAGGCCCAGCGTTGGCTGAATCTGCATCGTCCTGTGCCCTCGATCTCTCTTCCTGTGCCACCTCCTTGTTTGCGGTACACCTGCCTGACATTGGCGTTTGTCAACAGAGGGGAGAGCAGAGCGCGGGTAATTGGTGGCTTCCTTGTTGCAGGGAGACTAACACACAGATAAACCAAACCTGAGAAACAAGAAAAGAAGGGGTGGCGCGGACAGAAGGACAGGAGGAGAAGAGGAGGGAAGTGGAATAAGAAATGAAGAAAAGGGATGAGAATGAGACTGGAAAAAAGAAAAGAGAAGATTGAATTTGGAGAAGGAGCAGAGAGGGAGACAGAAGGAAAGGCTTGCGGAGGGGAAAATGAGTGTTTGAGGCCGGTGTGAGGAGGTCGAGAGTGACTGTTTTGATACGTTCCCTCTGTCAGATTGAATTATATTGCCTGCAGCAGGAGCTATCTGTCTCCCACTTTGCTGTGACTGTAATTTAACATGTACGAGAAGTTCCGTCACCAGGGAAAAAGAGAGTACGGAAGCAGGAGCGATTGTTAGCCGTTACAGTCTCAGTCTGGTAGAATGGCTTGATCTCCTCAGTACTGCCCATTTATATGTAAAGTAATATGTGAAAGTGCTCTGTGTAGGCTCCTACAATGATCCTTTCTCTGCTTTATGTGTCCATCTGCGTTTCACTTCAGTGTGTCCAGTTGGACAGGTAAAGAAGAATGGTGTGAGCGGAAACAGACTGGTTGGAGGATCACAGGCCAGATATTTAAGGAAACATCACTGGTAAAGGGCATTTCTGCTGTTGAAGGCAGAGGGGTGGACTTACCTTAATATGACAATATATGAACATGGAGAACTGGATTTTTTTAAATTTTATTTATGATGTTGTTGACGTTACTTAGTTAATTTTTAAGTTTGACTCAAACCCAGGCTCCATACATTGACAGCACTGGTGTCTGAGCTTAGGTTTATTGTTACATATTTCAAAAGTGCAATGCAACTTTTACGTCTCCATGTCATTCTTGCTTCTTCTCCAACTTTAATCTTACTCGCTGAGTAAGATTAAAGTTGTGTGTGTGTCTCTCTTTTTCTATGCTTGTGCCTCTATCTCTTTCCATCGTTTGGTCCCTCACTTTCTTTCAGTCCGGCTGAATGGATCTGGGAGGCCAGTGTTAGTGTGGACACGTTCTGTCTCAGCTACAGAGCGTCATGGAGGCTCTCAGAGCAGAACCAAAGACCTTGGCTGCTTTTTGATGCAGGCTGTTGCTGTATAATCGGTTAGCTTCTCTCGGAGGAAGGGGCAACACACTCGCTAGCACACACACACACACACACTTCTTGCAGATACACAGTGAGAGGCAAGCAGCCCCTCATTACTGGGCAGAGCCCTGGTCCCTGAGGACAGGACCCAGCACCTAATCCTGTATTTGTTCTTGGGGACTGTATCTGTGATTCTCTATTGAATGGAATATTAAGCACCCAGGTCTTTTGTGGAGCGTGTAAGCCATTTGGCTCCACTCATCTATTATTTATCAGCCTGGCAAATATTTTATCAGCCTTAGCCTCTCACAACCCACTCTCATGTGAAGCCCCCCTCTAAATGAAGAAAAAAGTGTGTGTGTGTGTGTGTGTGTGTGTGTGTGTGTGTGTTTGATTCCCCTTTTTTCTTCCTGTTTTGTCTTCCTTTTACTTTTTGCCTTATTCTTAATAAAACCTGAGCAAGGACACGGGGTTGTGTATAAAGACTGCGAGAGTTAAATATGTGAGCTATTTCTCTGGAGTTACCTCCTGAAAGTTCCCTTATCTCAGGCATACTGCCACTTCCATCGCTGCGGAGATAGCAAAAAAGAAAAACAAAATCTGGATTTGTTTTATAAATCATTATCTTAGTTTCTGTAACCCTCTCCCCTTTCAGCCAACTCCCCCAAGCCAGCTACCCGGCCTGAGAAAAAGAGAAGCAGAGAGAGACTCCTGTTTTCCCTTTCAACCTGAGAGTAAATCATGCCAGTTGGGGGGCTCACCTTGAGGCCTGGTGGAGATAATTGGAGTTGGTTAGCGAGGTGTTCTGTGCCATTACCTCCTGGTACCATCGAATGGCTGAGGCTTGTCTCACACTCCCAGAGGAGGAATACACTAGCCTCCACTTAGTGCGCATTTGTATCTGTGTGTGTGTGCATGAGAAAGAGAGAGTGTGTGTTTCCATGTGTATGTATATCCCCAGCTAGATTTCTGACCTCTCTTCATCACAATTTAACAGNCTTGCTGCTGTCACTTTGGAAAGGGAGAACGGTGCGATAGTTTTTGATAGTAGCTCTTCCACCAAGTACCTCACTTTCACACGTTAATATTCATAGCATTGATTTATTTCAGAATTTAAAAAAAAAAACAAAACTGTTTGCCAAGGAATTAATCCTGACAGAAGCATAGCATTGTTGTGTTTTATTTGAAAATGGCAGGCAGCGGAAATATGCATATGCATATACACAGAGCAAGACACCAATTAAATGCTGATTAAGTCCTAACTATTGTGGGATTGGGTGTACGAGAGACTGCGTGGAGACAATAAAAAAAAAAAGATCATTGCTTTTTTCCAGCCAGTATGAAAAATGAATGCAGTTAAAACAAACACACAGGGAGGGAGGCACATGGACACACGCATACACACGCACTCTATTGTAAGCTTTTCAGATGTCCAGGGTTGATGTTTGGGTGGATTGTGGGGGTGGGGGCCCCCTTCCGTTTTCTGTGGCAGCGGTGGTTTTCAGCCGCCAAGCTTGCCCGCTTTTGGCCAGTCAATTGTGACACTGTGTGTGTGTGTGTGTGTGTGTGTGTGTGTGTGTGTGTGTGTGTGTGTGTCAGTGAGCAGGGGGTCTCCTGGTAGTTGTGTGTGTGTGATAGTGTGTGTCCGCTTCACACATTGACTGTGAAGCTGCAGCAGTATAACAGCGGCTGCTACTCTGGGGTCCCGGCGGTATTGGCCTAGCCCGCAGTCTCTCTTGGCTAACTCATGTTTCATTCTTTGGCAATTTGCCCTAATGAAGTCCCGCAGGAGCCCCTCAGACCTCTGTTCTCTTTCCATATTTAATCATGTTATTTTAATCTGGGGGATGAGCTAACGCCTCTCTTTCTCCTGCCGTGTCTGTGTGTAAGTGTGTGTGTGTATTGCAGGTCATTATTATCGCTGGGTTTTCATGAGATGGGATGTCAAGAGGGAACGCTGACTTTAAGACAATGGGAGGCAATGACTTTAATTTTATGTGTAATCTTGGTTTGACATTGTGGTGAACTCTATCAAGTCACCGCTTATTATTATTTGTTATAAAAGAAGTTAGTTATTCCACAGATTTTTCTTTAATTTCGTAGTCATAGTGGTTGGTTATTTAGATTGTTTTTGTGTTACTGCCAGTTTTTTTTTTTTTTTTTTTTTTTTTTTTTTTTTTNTGTTAAAGGACCATACCGGCCATTTTGCATGTTTGAGCCTAATATATTCAATTTTCATACATGTAACTTTACGGACAATCATTGCCTAAAGCGTACTGATGAAACGGTGAATTAATGTTTTTTTTCCTACCTTCCAGACCGCCATTGATTTCAGTTCATTCTGGTACGCTATTAAAATCAACTTGTTGATACTTGAAACATTCTTGGGATAGGTAATCCACCATCACCAACAAGACGTGTCTTCAGTTTTGTTTTGTTTTTTTTGAAGTTACGTAATTTTTTTACATAAAACAAAAAAAAGAAGTTATGTAATTTTAGCATTTAAGCGCAATATATAAGCACAAAGTGATCTGAAAATGCTTCCTACTGGTGCATTCAAGTGCTGTAGTGAAGAACTGACAACAGGAAGCATTTGGTTGAAAAATGAAAGTTTGTTAGATATCTAGCTTACATATAAGCATAATTTCAGGAGCACTTAATGACCATATTTTAGCATTCCTCAGATCTTTGTTGTACTGCAAAATGTAGTCATTCACATGCTGTTGAAACAGTGATTACGTTTCAGATTTCCAAAAGCCAATTTACTCCACTTTTAACCTGCAAAACACCAAAACCGTGCTCACTGACAACATTAGATTCAGCTTGTCTGTGTAAACCAATTGTTGCATTTCTCTCAGTCAGTCTTTTTCCAAAGGATAAGAAGGTAAAATTGTTTTACCCTCCCTTTCCAGTCTTTCTCTCCTCTTTGTTTCTGTCATAAGGTTAAAGGCAGATTTCTGTCAGCTGGTTGATCTCCAGATAGCAGTCTGTTCTTGTTTTCTTCCATCAGAAGCAAGCAGGTTGTGTGATCACTGTGACAGCATTATCAGAGCCAAGTGGAACTTCAGTTTGGCAATAATAACTCAATAAAAGCAAACATGCAGTTCATCAGCACAGCAAAAAAGCATCAGTAGAGTAATCTTAATCAGTTTTGTTTTTTAAAAATAATATATTAAACCTGTCCTTGCTAGAAATAGAGCTGTAGACCTTGACAGTCAAGAGTTCAACTCAGAACTCCAGTAAACAAAACAAAGAAGAGCATTCAGCTCAGATTTTTTTTTTCAACTCGTTTTGATCTGATATTTGAGGCGATGTTGAGGGTGGAATCGACACTGCTTAACATATAGAAAGCTATTGCTGTCTTTACTTTTCTTTGCCATTGTGTTTTCTTTTTAAGATGTCTTAAGTTCGTCTTGTTTTTCTCTCCATGTAGTTAACTGCATGCGTCCATGGTGCAGCTGCTCTGCTCTTTCCCATGTACTGGCAGCACATCTTCATCCCTGTTCTGCCCCCGCATCTTCTGGACTACTGCTGGTAAGGCTGTCTACCTCTAAAACACACACACACAATCAGTATCCACATTATATACTATATACACCCCCTCTTTCTCTCTCTCTCTCTTTCCACTGGTTCTCACATTTTCCACACGTACATACACATCAGTTACGAGCATGATCATGCATTGAGCTATGCTGCTGAAACCTTAAAGTGCAGAAACACATGTTCACACTGTCTCCCACCCTTTTTTTCGAGTCGTTCTTATGATTCCTCTCATCGTGTGCCATCTCCTGTGTGGCCCTCAACATAATGAACGGCCCGGATCACCTTGCTCCATATTTCATGCCAAACTCTCCTCATCGTAGCCCTCTCTCTGGGGTTCATTACCGCCCATCCCACGCAAATTCAACAAATCTGAACGGACTTGATTGAAACTAAATGGAGAGCAGAAGTGATGGCTCATCTGCAAATCTACATGCGTTAAGCTCAGCTTCAGATACATATTAAAAAAAAGAGGGAACGTCAGCATCTGTAAAGAGGAGCTGAGTTTCGCTGCCGTTAGCTCACACACCACCTTTCCATGAGAGACGCGTCAGCTTTAAGAAGCTATTCATCACTGACAGTAAAATGTGATTTTCAACACACTGTGAAGACTCATCGTTATCTGATTCAATCATGGAGATGCATCCTTGTGCGCTGATTAGATAACTAGATGAGCGTGTGTGTATATGCATGTGTGTCTGTACAAATGTTGATGGTAGTGAGTACCTTCATAAACAGAAGAGGAGAGCAGGTACAAAGGAGCAGGACTACAGGCCGGCTGTTTGCTTTGCTGCTGCACTAAGTAGATTGTAGCTTCTGAATCAGACCAACCAGGAATCCTCTGAAAGCTATTCAATTATCACTGAAACCTCACCGTAAAAATGTTTTCTTAATGTCTTTGCTCATTTTATTCTGCTTAGTATGCACTGATAGTCTTTGAAGGAGAAATGTAACCTGTGATTCAACATCTCCTCACCATTTTTGACACATTTTCAAGATGAAAATAAAAATCAGATACTATCAGAACGTTATCGCGAATGTTTCCACACTTTCAGAATATTACTGTAGTATTAATTTTAGTATTAGTTTGTTAGTATTATTACTGTAGTGTAAATTAACGGTTACTGCTGGAATACTGGCACAGATTTAGACTAAATGTACAGATTATATAAACATTTGAAGCCACAAATCGATGACTAAATACAGCAAATGGATGAAGGAAGGATTTGTTTGCGCTTTTTATGTTATAATGTGCTTTTTGATGTCTGGTACCTCTTTAAGAAAAGAGTCTGCACAGTAACCTCAGATCACGTTGCCGGCACTGCTCACACACACACACACACACACACCAGCTAATCTAATGGTTTTTCCCATTCTGAGAATGATGGTGGTTCTCTGTGTCAGCAGCCCTGCATATAATATGATTGACTTTATGAACAACATATGGATGATAATCTGTTTTGCTGCCGGTATTTGTTATGCCACCCACAGCTGAATTAAAACCTCCCGTTCTGATTATTTTTTACAACATCAGATGCACATCTGTTGCATTAAATCGTTTCTAAATTTCTAGTAGTTGATATATTTTACTTATATTGTGCTTTTAGGGCTGCAACTAATGATCATTTTCATTATTGAATAATTTTTAGACATTTTAATGAATAATTTTGCGTATAAAATGTAACAAAGCAATGACAAATGCACATCACAAGTTGCCATCACAGTCTGACGTCTTCATATTGCTTTATTTAACTATGTAGCAGTAAAACAAAAGAAACAGAGAAAGCAGCAAATCCTCACATTCACAACGATTTATAGCAAATGTTTGGTATTTTTTTAACTAATATTTTATCAAAATAATCATTAAAATAAAATATTTATAATAAATTTTTTAAAAAATCAGCTAATCTGTTAATTTTACGAATTCTTTCAGCATCATTTTAAAATGTTATATTCTAGCATAATATGTGATGCTCAGTAGAGTTAACCTTTTTTTTTTTTCTTTGATATTGACACTAATGACTCACAGCTTTGTTTTCCTCTCTTCATCCACAGCGCCCCCATGCCATACTTTGTGGGAGTTCATCTTAGTCTGCTTGAGGTAAATAGTTTATCTGTGGGTATGTGTTCACATGATTATATGGAATAAAGTTCATAATTTTTTGTTGATGCAAACTGATATGTGTGTACTCTGTATTTTCAAGATAAATTTTTCCTAATTCATAACAGACATCAAGAAAATAAAGATCCATGTGAGAAATGCAAATTATTATAAATTGTTAATGTGAACATGTATGCTCCTACTGGTTCATCGCATCATGTCTTTAAGTTTCTCCACATTAATAATGTCAGTAATACATCTTTTTTGATACTGAATCAAAATATTGACAGCATTTTTTCCCTCTCTTTCTCTTCCTGTCTTTCTTGTGTACATTCTAAATCAGAAGTGCCAAAGACAGAGAGAAAAGCAGCAAAAGCATCTGCAAACAAAGAGCTTTTCTGCTTTATTGTTGAAAGCTCATGTGTTGGTTGGGGGCCAAGCCATCACCAGCACTGCTGTTGTGTGTGAATGCATGTCGCAAGCATGCGCACATTTGCATTTGTGTGTTTCTGTGTAAGTGTTTGTCTGTGTGCATATGTAATTGTGCAAATGAATATCATATAATGCACAATTCCATGTGTGTATGTGTGTGCGCATGTGTGTGTGTGATATTTGTCTGACAGTTGCGGCAGTGGCAGTATTTATCACACTCTGCATCCGTGACAGTCCCCCTTTCCGCCACTACATAATTAGTCCAGATCAGCATGTGAGCCTCCACAGCACAGGCTGTCACAAAAGTGACAAACTAGAAATTCACACACTCTGCTGCCCNACACACACACCTGCCTGCATCCTGCACCACACTGAAATAATTGTTGAATTTGTCGCCATCAGGATGCACACTGCACAGCAGAGCAGCACTGTGTTGTTGTTGATGCATGAGGACGCGCTTCTGAGGAAAATGTTTGCGTACTCTGAATGTTTCCTCTGTGTGCTATTCTTCATTTTAGGTGTGTGTGTGTTACAGTAAAGATGTTCTAATATTTTTTTTATTCTACACATCATTTGTCATGGTTAATCGTAAAGGTGTGTGATGGCTAGTGTTGTTTTAAATGTGCCTGCTGGGGAACACACCTGGACAAAATTTAGGAGTTCAAATGCTAACTTGATTTTATGTCATTTGAATAATTAAATAAAATTATCCAATATATGTCACACAGGATTCAGCTACTGTTTAATCAGGAATATATACATTTGTGGATGTCCTTATATAGACATGAATCCAGATGTTTTTGCCTTTAGAAATGATTAATTTCACATTTAAATCCAACTTATAGAGATACAAATTAGTTTTAATATTTGGGAATATTTCAAGAGGATTTGACGTGTTAATATTTCCAGGTGGAATTTTTTTCAAAATACTCATAACAATCATTTTTAACCGGAACATTAACTGGGCACTCATTTGAGAACATACAGTACCTCCTCCAGGGCCAAATAAGCATATACACAATTTGTTTTAATCTAGTAATATACTGGCTTAAAGAGAAAGAAATGAATACAATAATAGACTCAACTGCTTTATTTATAAGAATCTGTAGTCTTTCTAGCCTATCAAATATGCCTGACTTTTTTTTTTTTTTTTTTTTCATTAAGATTAGTTGGTTACTTTTGAAGAAATTGACAATATTGCTGGAAAACTCCTTATCTTGCAATGTTTGAGACATAAAAGAAAATTCCTGGATCCGCCCCTGGATCCAGATCGGTGCCAGAATTTAATGGGGTCATATTGCACCCTTCATCAAAATCTGTAACTTTTTGAATAATCCTGCTAAACAAACAAAACGTGAAAACATAACCTCCTTGGTGGTGGTAACATCTGTGGCATTCTTAGTGATCGTGTGTGTTTTCTCTCTTAGAGAGTGCGCAGTCGGTCTCTGGAGGACGTGGTCATTCTGAATGTGGACACCAACACACTGGAGAGTCCAACCGATGACCTGCACAACCTGCCCAGTGATGTGGTAAGACACACACACTTCTAATTTCACAAGCTACTCAGAGGGTTCTCTTGCATAAACACACACCTTCTTGCCTTCTCACACGCTCATTCACTAATATATTACACCAAGGGAAAAAAAACACACAACCAAACAACATACAATACATGTAGAAACTTGCCAAACTACAGCTCAGTCCCCTCCCCACATCATTAATGACTGCAACACCGGCTCTGTAGATTTTGACTGTCTAAAGTAAACTCCCGTCGTGTCGTACGACGCTTTAAGGCAAACAGCATTCCCTGACCATCAGAGGCTTGTGGGAAAATGTGCAACTCCCTTCCCCTTCATCTCCAACCATTCTAATCATTATTTCACAAAGTCTCGCGTTTTATGCCTGCCCACTGGCATGTTTCTGAGAAGGAGAGATAGGAGGAGGGAACAAGGCAAAAAAAAAAAAAAAAANAAAAAAAAAAAAAAAAAATGGGTGATTTTCTGGGGGGAGAGAGAGAAGGAAGAAGGGGGCCAATTACCAGTGTGGGCAGTGAAACCACCTGCCAGCGCGTCGTCTCTTTAATTAATGGAGCACGAGCGTCGGTCAGTGCTACAGGAAGCACCACCACGGTGTCAGGGTCAGTCGCACATTTACACATGCACAAACGCACGTGCACAAACACACCAAATGCACAGAACAACACACACATGCTTGTCATCCCTGTCTTTGTCTAAGCAGGAATCTGTTTGTTTAGTTGTTTTTCAGGGGGAGTGTATTAAAGCTTCTCCGCGAGGCATTGAGGCCCCGCTGTGGCTGTGGACACACTATATCCACGCCGCTAACAGTATATACTCGCATTCCACCACCTACCGGGCTCCTGCCCTACCAGCAGTATATTATTCAGTTCCACTGCCCAGCAGACTCCAGACCTGCTTCCACTCCCACACTTCTCTAGTTCTCCTGATTTAGCACTGCTCAGCCTACCATGGCCTGCTGCTGTGTGCATGACTGCCTCCTTACTACCTGCAATGCTGCTTTTTGCCTACATTTTACACTGTTCCCTGCCTGTTTGTCTGCTTGCCTACCTTATTGGCTGCTTACTGCCTGGCTGCTGGAGTTTCGTGACACCTGTCTGCCTTCTTGTCTCTTTCCTAGTACTTACTGCCAGCCTGGACGTTTCTTCCACCGGCTCTTTGCTCCTCTGGCTTCCTTGCCTGTCTGACTTCCTTCTTCTCCTCATTCTCACTTCCTGTCTGCTTGCTTTTCGGCACCCAGGGACTTGAGCCCTAAATTAAATTGCAAACTGAGTTTGTCATAAAAAAGGAGCTGGGGCTTTTGAAAAGTGACAGAAGCAGAGAGGAAAGCCTTTGTCTTTGCCGTGTGATAAATTAAGTGGCAAGCTCAGCGCCGTTTTGCTTTGATCCCTGCTCACCATTTTTCACCGACTAATGACAGAACATAGCTTGGATATCATGTCAAATTACTCCACCTGAAACGGAAACGTCACTTGCATTAATATATTTATTGTAACAAATTGTTGATGTTGCTTTTATTCCTATTTGTATTTTGTTCTGTCTCCTCTCATCTTTTCACCGAGGCTGGTAGATTAATAAGGAAGAGAGCAGGTCCTAATTGAGTGGAATTCCAGGTCTCTTGTTAGTGCTTGTTAGTGATGAGGACGTGCCCATGGCATTTGATGTTTGTGTTTACACACATGGAGACGTTTGAGGCATTGTGCAGTTTGTCAAAGAGAGGCCTGAAATGTTGATGAATGCTGAGCACTTCTCTGCCTGGGCTGAGCAGCCACGCATTGTTTCTTACCTAATAAAACCACCTCATTTCTCTCTAATTCTCACAGATACACCAGCTACTTAACACTCAGGCTTTATTCCGTGTGAAAACGAAGTGCAGAGACCTATGAAATAGTGATTATTCTCACTTTAAAATCCCACCATCACTTTGTATGACTGTAAAGCAAGAAATGTATTAAAAATTAAAGGCCACGGGCGATTCTTGTGCACATTTGAAGTCTAACTAAGAGGGAAAACAAAGCACTCTGATATTGATTTAAGCAAACCTTTAGAGATCCACCTAATTATGGCGGCGCNGGAAAACAAAGCACTCTGATATTGATTTAAGCAAACCTTTAGAGATCCACCTAATTATGGCGGCGCAGGCTGTGAGCACATGTGGACTACATTACACAGCTCGGCTGACCACTGGCCGTGCTTTTAGCAGGTTCAGAGTTCACAGTTGTCCTGAATTATCTGCCGTCTTTCAGACAGGACCCTTACACTGGCCTCCACTAGTGCCCGCCTCTTAATGGCCTTTTCCCCCAATTTCACACATAATATTTTAGATTTATTGACTATTACAAATGCTACCATGCCAGTAGCGTTTCCGTTTGTCAAAAAAAAAGAGGAAAGATCTGAATAAAGAGAGTAATTGGCAACGGGTCAAAATAGGATGCAGCATTCTTTTGAGAATTATTTTTGACATTTTTGTAAACGTGTAACAACAGTTTGTTATTAATTGTGTTTTTGTTCTGGATTTGTCGGTTTCGATGTACAGGGCATGGTTTGACACTGGTTTTAAATTATTCATATCAGTCACATCATTTTATGATTGCACTTTGTATTTTGTATGCTTTTGTGCTTATTGAGAGTTCATCCTATGTCATCAATGCAAAATATAGCTATTTTAAGCAGTGTGTTTGCCTCTATTGAAATTAATAGTTGCTTTATTTGAGTTTTTGCTGTTCTTTTTGCACATTATTGACTCATTTCAGAACATTATTTTGAAATCATTGCAGAAAAAATGTTGCTTTTACATTGTATATTTTTGACACATTTGGCATATTATAAAATTCTTTAAGTAAAACTAAATACTTTAGTTTTTCTGGTGTGTTATTAAACCATATCAATCTCAGACAGATTATACATGTATCATTAAAATCAATGTGTTGACAAGCAAACTGAAAAGAAATGCTAAAAAAAAAAAAAACTAGTACATTTTCTCAGGAAGATCAAGGTATTGTCATTTGTTTTTGAGAATCCACACTTTCTCTCCTGCATTCAGATTGTGCTGATAAAATTATAATTGGATTTTGGGTGGTGGAACTGTTTACCGCGCTAGTCATTATAAGTATCCAAGAATAGCAAATTAGGAGTCTGTTAATTCTGAAAACAAACACTATGTGACTGATCCGATTTTTTATTTGATCCCAGTGATTGATCTCAAACCAATAACAGAGAAATTTTTTCATGTATTATTCTTTCTGTGCCACATATTCAAGGTGAGGTGCTTACATCTTTATTTTGAGATGCTCTCTCTCACATCACAGTCTAATTCCTTCTGTTCTCCTCCTCTCTGCTGCTCGCTACTTTGCTGACACCATGTACCCATACATTCCTAGCCGTCGTACATTTGATCATTTGTATTCCCAATCAAGGGGGGAATTTACGACGTACACTCCTACTTCCTGTATTTCAAGCCTGCATTTGGAGGTTTACAAATGAATGAGGGGGTTGAGGTTGTGTCTGCGCGCCTCTCCTGAGATCACCTGGCACACTTAATCAAACATTGCGGCTTTAATTTGGCGTTCACTTTCTGACGCTCACAGAAAACAACATCTACATCATCATCTTCTACGGGGTGCAACCAACAGCAGGCAAACGCAGATGCGCACACACACACACACACACACACACACACACACACGCTGTAGACCAGGAATGTTCCATCAGTGACACTCAGATGTAGTTCAGCAATAAACTTTTGCTACTCACAGCTTTTAAGTTTGTCCATCAGTTTCCAGCCATTTTCAGTTTTGATACAGCAATGTGTTATTCATTTCGTGTCGTCCCGCTGTGGCGGTGCCATCTACGGTAAAGCCTCCTCACATGATTTCCTGACAGGAGCTCTGGTGGGGAATGTGGTTGCTCCACCTCAGTTACATACTGTTTTACAACAACAAAAAAACTCTGTGGCGAGAATAATAACCTCTAAACCAAGTCTGATTTTGTCTTTTATAACTGTTGAGCTTTGCAGGGTTTTGCAGGGTTCCGTTGTTTTAAATGGCGCCGACCTGTTCATACATACCCTCCATTCACTGTTCACAGCAAAACTACACTTCATTTTCACATAGTCTTCTTTCTGCTGGCGGTTCACTCTGGATTAGAAGTCAAAAAGGGAGAGCGGCATCACCCACTGCGTTAGTTATTGAAGTGAGAGATGACATTTAGCTGTAGTTAATTATGTATGCAAAACTCAGCCGCTCAGCTGCTGTGAGAGGTCAGCTCGACAAAGTAACCCCACACCAGGGAGAGTCTCATGGCAATAAGATAGCCCTATTAACACACACACACGCAGACACACTTTTTCTACCTTCTTTCCCACTCTTCCATTTTGCCTGACTAATATACTTAAGCAATGGAATCATCAGCATACTGTACGACCTGATAATTGTATTGCTCGTCGTGTGCTTTAAGCATGGATTTATTTTAGTCTTTCTTTGTTTTCATGTATTTATTTCATCTCATTATATCAGGTTAGTAGAGGTCTTCAGTTATTAGATATGAGACTATATTAATTTAAGTAATATCCTCATTATTGTGCCGTTTTACTTAAAACAGAGGTTGAGTCAAAAATACATTCTGCTGAATTAGTAGGTGTTCTTTTATGCAAGCTGTTATATATGTAGGCTATCATGTATCTAACAGAATATGTAATATGTGTTTTAAATTGAATAAGTGAGAGATTTTACAGATTTAAAGGTGCACATTCGTTTGTGTGCATGCGTGTGAGTGTATATGGTGCTAATCTGTCTTTATTCAGATGTGTGTGTGTGTGTGTGTACAGTTCAGATTGCAGCACATCAAAGAAAGCGGGAGATTTTCATAACTGCTTTTTTTCTTTGTAGTTCTTTAATTACGTCCCCATGGCTTTCTTTCCCTGGACAGAATCTTAAACAAAACATTATTTTTTTGTGAGAAGAAAACCCAACTTTTTATTTATTTATTTAACAACAGACAAGTTTCAGGGTCATTATTTGGGAGTTTTATAGTGAGGGATTCTAAATATATTTTCAGAGTCTTCATTTACCCTTCTTTTCATTTATTAAATAGTATAATTTTGTCAGTCAGGCTTCTTCTTTTTGTATGAGTTAATGAGTAGATAATTAACAGCAGTTTAAACAGCGGTGATGAGCTTTCATGTGTTGTGTGGTCCGATTATGAAAGACATCATACAAAAGTATTATTTATTGTCAGGATGCAATACAAAATCATGACACTATGATGACTTTGTGAGGTCAAGATTTGGAACAGTGAAGCATCTCTTAATTTCTTACAAAGATGATGAGATGTGGAGAGTTTTTGTTTGTTAAATGCTCCAAAAGCTTATGTCGGCTTTTATGAACTACTTTATGAACTATATTTACAGTATTTGCATCCTCTATTGGGTTTTATGTATGTGAATATGCATCGGCATGGATACATGGACAGTGTATGTCTGCACATATTTTATAAATGCACATGCCCACACACACACAGACAGATGTGTGGTGTCACCTACAGTAGTATCATCCCTTACAGTCAGGCAGGGATCATCATTGCACCTGCTAATTACCATCTCCAGCTGGAGAGTTAAATGGAGATCTGTTCTATGTCTGACCTTTGACCCCATGCTCTTTATGTGACGCACTTCAAACCCTGTTTGGGGCTGGCTGGCCTGGGCCTTAATGAGGCCCCATGTCTGCCCTCTGTGGGCTGCACGCCTCGGATGCCCCGCTTTCATCCCTGACTATCCTCCCTTGATGTAAATTGGAAAGATCACAGCTATGGGGAGAAGACCTGTACTGGAAAGGCCTCTCTGCATAGATTATGAATATCATAACTCAACAGTTTTTTTTTCCCTCCCTCTACCCCAGCCACCCACTCCCACTTCTCCTCCTGCCTCCCCTCCTTCCCTGTACAATGCTATAGTTCTAATTGGACCCAATGGGGGACTCTCTGCCTTTGATCTCGTCACCGCTACTGTGACTTTACACTAAAAAATGTCACTGCCAAATAGGGTTATCACCTGTAGAGCCTGGCCTTCCTCTGATGCCTGTACGCATCTCGTTAGCTTCACTCAAACAGCAGTAGTTAATTAGTTTGACAGTGCCTTTACCGTGGAGGGATAACTGATGATTGTAGCATAGGCACCATATTCAAAATCCAATTACTAAACACACAATTATGTTTTATTCTTATGTCTGATATGTGATGGAACGCATCACGGACTGTACTTTGCTGTGCCGAGCAAAAAAAAATCTGGTATTTGTCATGCACTGCTGCTATATTTGTTATTTATAAGACAATGTAATTACCACACATAATTCTAAAGAAGAGTGTTCATCATTGTGCTGGATCTTACTCTTGAATAAACGTGAAACTTTGAATTTGTCACTTTATCACCCATTTTCCTCTAACACTGAGCAACAAAGCACAAGTGATTGTGTCCCCTCCTCATTAAAAAGTGTTTGCCACCGCAGTGCTCTCTCCCTTTCAAAAGCTGTAGTACAGAAGTCTGTGTGCAGAGTAAACTCCACTATCCCCTTTACTCCGACAGTCTTTGGGGTATGCTTCCCCCACTTAGACTGACATTGTGTTCGCTTTGANCCCCCCCCAAAAAAGACAGCTTAATGATTTGCAGGGAGGAAAAAATGTGTGAAAATGCACATAAACATGAAATATTAATTTCAGAAAAGGCTTTACATAAACATAAAAGCATTTAGCACAAAGAGTGAATAAGGAGATGACACTTGTTAATTTAACAGTGATAAACTTTATGTTTGATGCCTGGGAGCATTTGCGATGGCAGCGCAGGGACACAGTGGAGAGTGAGAAAGCCCAGGAGAGAGGAATCAACGCTGTTCACTTTGTCTTTGTCCCAGTTTGCGAATGCCACTCTGTTTCTCATTCTCTCTCTCTCTCTCTCTCTCTCTCTCTCTCTCTCACTTTCTTTCTTTTTCTCTGTTTGTCCTCTGAATGAGCTCTGCTAACAGAAAGGCTAACCGCAGACACCCAAACGCAGGTCCCTCTAATGCTGCGACTACATAGCATGCTTTATTTGGCCAAAATTGATCGAAATAGTCCTGATCAAAACTTTAGATTGGATAAAGACTGGGGTCATTCAGCAGTACGAACAAGCTCTCCTAATCCTTTTCTTCCTTTCTAATACTACTGTGGTACTATTAAGATGAATATATAGATTTTGTTAAAAATTGAAAGTTGCTTTATGTATGAGGACAAGCCAGATGAAAGTAAATATGGCATCAGCTGTTTAGTGTAGGATATGTATAGGATATGAACTGCTGAAATATTCAAGTGTATAAACTGTAGTATATAGGCCTCTGATCACAAATATTAATTTATTCATGTGAATCAGTTCTGCAGGTGTGCTCCTTGGTGCACTCCATTTTCTCAGCCTATATTTATGCAGAACATCCTTTAACCAGAAGGCTTTGGTCAAAGCTGCAGCGTGCATCTGCCCTACTGAAGTGTCCACAAGCAAGTCACTAGGGCTGTGTCCCAATTTCAGACTATATGCTAATTCTAACTGAGTAAAAAAAGTGGCTTGATTCTTGCTTGGGCTGTTGATGGACACTCTAGTCCCACAGTGCAATGCCAGAATAAAACAGAAGAGCTTTTCACAGGTGGAAAACAAATTGTGTCCAGTGGTGAGACAGCTCCAGGAACATTGTGAAAATTTGAAACTGGCAGCAGCTTTTCAAACTCACTGCTTGATGAACGTCTGTTGGCAGTTTGTCACACATCTGATATCATTTTCTATTGGTACAAACACTCATTTACTAAATTCTGATAAATGCTGACTACAAATTCTAAAGTCAGGATTAGTACATACTGTAGTTTATACAGTGTTAGTGCGCTCTAAAAAATAATTTTGTGCAGCTTTACCATCACTAGAATAAATACATGCTGCAGAATAAACAATTATAACTCATTATATCCATCAAAAATGTCATTTCTTGTAGAGAGGAAGACCTTTGTGATGTGAGTTGGGTGGGCATGTCTCTTCTGATATGTCTCGCCTTACGTGGGTGTGTCTCTTGATGGGCGTGTCCCTGCTGGTGTGGGTGTGTCTTACTGTCTCCTCTCCTATGGGCGTGTCCATCCCTATTGTGGGACAATGTGAGTGTCCCTCTACTGAAGTGGGTGTGTTTCTCATCTCCTGTGAGCGTGTCTTTTCCAATGTGGGTGAGTCGGTTCATTGTAGGCGTTTGTCTCTCCCATTGTGGGCCAATGTGGGCGTCTCCACTGAAGCGGGTCTATTTAACTCTACCAACTTCAGCATAATGCGAAAAGTTTGAAGCAAATTGCTGCGTTTATTTTCTTTGTTGAGGATACACATAATTTATTAGAGTTTAAGTTGTTTGTAATTGGGACACAACTTCTGTCCTTTCAGCCAGCATGCAAGGGCTCATTCTGTGGGAACTAGGCTTTAGATTAAGCATTAATTTGACCACATTAGTGTCTTCCATGTTGTTATACAGTATTTAAGGAAAAAACAAAGGTAGATTGCTCCATGAGGAATTACAGTTAACCTGTTTTTTTGGTAATTAAAGAGGTCGGGATTAAAATCACAGGTTTTTCTTTCAAATTAACTATGTTACTGTTACACCAAATTGCATGACAATAATGTAGACCTCCAGTGCAACCCAATCACATGTTGTACTTTTGTGTTCAGCTGGAACAGCCCACACAGCGAGCAGCTTTCCCTGCCTCCTCCTTCCTCTGCCACAGCAGAGTCAGACTACTGCTGAGCAGGTGAGGAGAGCCTCTTGACAACTTCCTCCCCAGACTCCCCAGGGCCCAGTGGCCTGGGTGAATCTTTTGTCATCCTAAAACAAGCTGAGGCCTGCTGCTCCTCCACTCTCGCCTGGAGTCCCAGAGAAAGAGCCAGGAGAGGGGAAAATAATTAAAGACATTTTATGTCAAGAGTTCCTTTCTAGAGGGAGTCCAGGAGCGCCAACAGGGGAGGGAAAAGAAACCGGAGAGTAAGAAATGGAGGGAGAAGCAAAAAGCAGGAAGGTAATGGGGAGACATACGGGGGATGGCAGAGGGTGAGAGAGGATGAGCAAAGATGCGAGTTTCCATTTCCTTTCTCCCATCTCCTCCCNAGAGGGTGAGAGAGGATGAGCAAAGATGCGAGTTTCCATTTCCTTTCTCCCATCTCCTCCCTCTCACCCCCCCATCCTCTGCTCAATTAGCAAAGCAGCAGGTGCTCTCAGCAGCACAACAGATAAGCTCAGAGGAAAGGCTGAAGCTTTTCCCTTTCTTCTTCTTTCCTTTTTGAGATGACCTGCAAATGTGATACTTCACACCCAGAATGGGCTAGCTGTTTCCTCCACCAATTTCAGAGGTGATAATTTAACTTTTACCCCTCCATCTTTGCCTTCCCTCCTCCCATCTCTCTCTCTCTCTCTCTCTCTCTCTCTCTCTCTCTCTCTCTTTTACCAGGTGTCCTCTTTGAAGAGCAAGCTGAAGAAGCAGTCAACAGCAACAGGAAGTGGTGTGGCGCGGGCCTTCGTGAGAACGCAAGCTGCTCTGTTTGGATCCTACCGTGACGCTCTCCGATATAAACCTGTAAGGCTTCAGTGGTATTAATCAATAAAACTTACTCTATCTTGTTTTTAATAGTATTTCTGTAGTAGACTTGGTTCTGTCAAACCCAGAGTGAGATGCATGCAGCCTTTGAGTTTGGTTAAACACATCCTGATTGCTTCAAGATGTGTCTATATGTACATTTGGTCCTGGGTAAGACAGATGTCGGTCCCAAAAATGTCAGACTGTGGTTTTCATAAAATACTGCAATATTAAGAATTGAAAATTAAGGCTACATAGCATTTGATATAAATGCTAACATGAAAACACACATACACACACACACACACACACACACACACACACACACACACATATATATGTATATATACAGTGTATATTGTATATATAGTGTGCACACACTACATTATATACTGTGTATGTGTGTGTGTATAAATATACGTATATGTATATATACATGTGTATATATATATATATATAGATATATATATACATATATATATCTATATATGTATATATAGATATATATATACGTATATATACATATACGTATATATAGATATATATATACGTATATATACATATACGTATATATATACAGTATACACGTATATATGTGTGTGTATATATATATATATATATGTATGTATGTATGTTCTTAAGTCAATATGGTGAACACACCAGTGATCTCAGTTTAAGCGATTTCAACTGAGTACCGTCAGATTTAGGCAGTTTTTCAGGCAGAGCACAGAGCTAAGGTGGGCCTGTCTGAGACAGTGAAATGTCAGAGGAGCTGAAAAGAGTCCGGACGTTCCCTTTGAAGATCCCTTATAGCCACCTTTGGTGTTTTATTCTCCTTTACAAAGCTCACCTAACATTTCTTTTCTGGATCTTTTCTGCTTATCAAGTGTGAGTCAGAGCAGAGCAAACTACAGCATGTCCTGTTTGTCAAATAGTGAAGCCTTTGTTCCTTTGGCTTTGAGATTAATTGGACTTTGTGGACTCCCGGAGTCAAGATGCTACATTATTGATGCTGTCTCTCTTCTCTGTATACAGATAGTATAAGAACAAACTGCCTCCCCTCTGACACAAGCACTGAGACTGTGTATGTTTGTCTTTGTGTACATGTGCACAGCATGCAATCATTTCTCAGTTCTCCCACGCTCACACCATTGCCTCTTAGACTGGGTCTGTATAAAAGTCTATAGTTTAACACACAAACTACACATCTGCCTTCATGAAGATTCTGATTAAATTTCCTGTATTCAGATATTTGTGGAATATCACTTTGCCTGGTTTTCTGAGCTGAGGAAAAGATCCTTCTCAGACAGAGCTGAGCTGTGCTGTGGTTCATGGGCCCATCTGCCTTGACAGAAGGAGGGGTGTGGATGCTTGTTAGGAGTCTTGCTGAGTTGTAAATGAAACAATACTGGAAAATGATAACGAGTTGAAAAGCAATCATCTGATTAGAACACCATTTCATAGGTCATCAATTTCAGCTCACAATGACATCCCCCCAGGTGCTTCTCACCAGCTCAGAGCAGCACGCATGTGTCTGGCAAAAGCACCTGAAATAGCTGCTAAGATTAGTTTTCACTGCTACTGATGGGTAGGTGGGCGTGCATATTCCAAGCTGTGTGCTCTGTACTATTTAAGGGCAGCGATAGTTTGAGTTTTTGACAAGCAGGCTTGTAACCTGTTCAAAAACCAGAGGCAAAAACTGTGAGGGGGCAAGTCAGGGGCGCAAAACATGTTTAAAACATGCAGTACAAGTCAAAAGGTAGGTTTTTGTAAATAAACACTTATCGGATGTAGTATAAAGTGACTGACACCTTTTTGAGACAGACAGAGCCAAAAAAAACAGCAGAGATGAGAGCGATATGATGAGGTGTTTTTAGCAGTAAACTGCGCATATTGCAGAACTGGTTGGAAGATGTTCAGTATCCCAAGAGGGAAACATCAGACAGAACACAGGACATAATAATATACATACAGATTTGTACATCTGTATGTAGAAACTCTCTAGTTTACACACTGGATCAGATATCAGAATGCTTGGTAAATGTTGACTCCATCTCATACCTGTTTACAAGCAGGGATGTCAAACGTTCTGATTATGCCCATGAGCCTCCAGCTGTTAGGTTGTTGGTATATTGGTCCTTGTAAAAAGCGTGATTGCAGCATGGGCAAAAACATATTTGAATTTACACCATACAGAAATGCAATGCAGATAGGTCTATATCAAGATTTCATTTAAAGCAGGACTGACAGTCAAACAGACTTGCTGTAGTTGAAATTATGTCACACCACTGATCTGTAACAGATTTCACATGCCACTGCTGCCAGTGAACCCTATTCAAAAGTTGAACTCTATCTTGAAATTACACAAGACTGATTTTCTTCAGCTTGTAAAGTTGTAGATTTGGGAGATTCCAGCAGCAGCAGCAGTTTGTATCCATGCAGGCCTGTGTGAACCAAAGGATTCTGTTCGATAGCAATGTGTACACAATTTCAGTCTGAAAGTTTTTTTTTTTTGTAGTGGTTAGTTGTAATTCTCGTCACGCCGTTTACTTTTATTAGCTGCAGCATGGTCTGGAGCTCCAACTGAAACTACTTTCAGCTTGGCTTTAACAAGAGAACACGCCTTAAAAACATTTCGTCATGTAAGTGGAGCATTATTCCTGTGTTGTAATTCAGGCCATTTGTATCATCTGCCCAACCCAGAAAATGGGGTTATTCTCCAGCGTTGTTAAGTTGTTTTTATATGTCACATTGTGCTCTTAGCCTGGAAGAGACAAAGCACATTGTTTTACACCAGAAGAATTTAGAGCATCACTGAAATTTGTGAGAATTATGTTAATGATGAGAAAACATGAATTGTAAATAACTGTGGGGCTGCTTGTGATTGGCCTGCACTGGTTCTGTTGTCACCCTCTGTGTCTGTAGCTTCCAGGCCAACAGACATGATGTAAGAAATAGTAATAATGTGATAATGTGCTGTTGAGTTTACTGGGACACTGTTTTCTGGTCCAGAGGAGCTGCGTTGCACTCTGCCAGGGGGAATGTTTGAAAAGTGGACTGTTTTATTTGAAACAATCTTCCTCTTTCTTTTTCTCCCTTTCCCTTTCTTTCCTGTCTGTTTTTTAGACTCATTTTCTTTTCTCATCTTTTTTCACTAATGAAGACACATGATGCAATAGTTCATCAATTGAATAGTTCATGCAATTTAAACTCCATGAATCAGACTCTAAACAGTAATGTGTCTTAAAAGACTTTATTATTTCTGAACTAAACATACCTGATGAAAAACAGATTGGGGAAAAGAATATTGAGTCAAAAATGAATTAATCTTAATTGCTTAAATTAATATTTGCCACTAATATCTCTGTGGCACCTCAGGGGGAGCCAATCACATTCTGTGAGGAGAGCTTTGTGAACCATCGCTCCAGCACCATGAGGAACTTCCTGTCCATGGCTGTCAACCTGCAGCTCTTCAAACAGGTACTCGAAGCTGTGTGTTGTGTGTGTGTGTGTGCATGCGTGCGTGCGTGTGCGTGCGTGCGTGCATGTGTGTGTTAGAGTTTGCATTAACTGCTCACAATTGTCAGATTTTAGCCAGCAAAAGTGATTTGATTCTTGGAAAATGTGGAGAATCTGGACATGATATTTGACCTCATGTCTAAAAACAGCACCTTAACACCCACCCTGATAATTTAGGGTGACTTAACATCTCCTTACATGGGTCCACTGACAGTTGCACAGTTCTGTCCTGTAAGCTATAGACAAGCCCAAATAGAAGAAGATGGCTGAGTGCTTCCCTGGAAGGTTACTCTGTGCTCTCCAGTCAGTGACGGTTTATTTTTAGTGTTGAACTGATTTTTATTTAGAGGGAGCAAAGTCTCCATTTTTTTTTACATACAGAAGTTATGTTCACCGTCGTTTTTGCATAGACAACTATCAAACTATTGTCTGGCTAAAGTTAGTATTTACTGACTTCACAGTTAAGTTGTGAACAGGAAGAAGTGAAGTGAAGAAGTGAGAGGCCTACAGTAGGGATGTGCTGAGCATTGTCTAAGTTTCAAAACTTTAGGTTTGCACCAAAAGTAATGCATTTAGTAAGCTAAACTCATAACTCCTGAACCACCCAGAAGCTTCGTTTTTGATTAGTCCTTTACGTCCAAAACATGTTAACATCAACTGTGTGACATGTTTGAATTTACACATCTGGTTAGACACACCCACATATTTGGCATGCATCAGTTTTTGCTGCGGTCTGGCTTGGGGCTGACACAGCTGGCCAATCAGAACAGAGCAGAATTCCAGGAGCCCTAAAGAGACGGTACCTAAAATGGCATGTTTTCACTCAGTCAGCACACTGCAGTAAGGGAGAATAGAGGTGGATTGAGTGTTTTTTTTTTTTTGTTTTGTTTTGTTTTGGTTTGGTTTTTTTTTACATTAAAGCTTTACAAAATTTTCACAATAGACTCTTAAATGAAAATTAAGAGAAAATCTGTATAATATTTCCCCTTTAATTTTGCCTCATACTCAGATCAAGCCATGATGAGTTGAGATTGTTGAAAGTATTTTTTACAAAACCATATCAGTAATGCATTCTGCACAGGTGACATTAACACGTACATATAAACTGTTGACTCCACTGTGGTCAAGTACTGTATACTGTGTATTTATGCAACTCTGTATGTGTGTATGCAGGTATGCTTGTGTTTTTTTTTTTTTTNTTTTTTTTTTTTTTTGTTTTTTTTTCCTTTTCTTCAAAACATGTAATACTTCATACGTTTCCTCTCAAACCCTTTCAGCAGTACTAAACTTATCACATCAGACATGGTCAAACACACCTTTGGCTTTAAAGAAAATTTCCTCTCACACTTGAATGTTTCTTCCTGTTCTCTGACCCATGATAGCAGTGTGATTTACCCCTGAGAGTGCAGTACATCAGCCCTCAATCAGTCTTTTGTTTCCATGAACACTCTGCCCCGTCTATAATTTTCCCAGGCAGAGCAGATAGCGAGCAGCAGTTCAAAGCATCCTCCCGGCTGGCTCCTGCCTCAGCGGTAGCATTGGGAAACAGGCACTTATCTCCTCTCCTTCTCTTCAGTGCAGGGGATGGGGTGAGCTTATCTCCTCCACTCCTCTTTCTGCTAAAGTGAGAGAGCCCAGCGGTCCGCCCAGGCTCTGCTCCGGCCATGACCCATATCTGCTCACACACAAACAATACTCACTTGTGCGGTCACACACATGCCCACATTAATTTTCATGTACATAAATGCGTGCACAGGCTGGGAAATGTTCAGGCCTTTTTCAGTTTTGATATTTCTGCTTGTTAATTTGTCAACGATTACTTTTATACTAATTAGCCCATGAGGAATACTGTATTTTATCAAATCTGTCTTTATTGTCAGTATATTCTACATTATAATTACTCCTAACTAAGATTGATCCCACAATGCATCATTGACCTAGTTCCAGTTTTTTTGCTGACATGCGGCATTTGTTGTTACAAGAAAAAAAATGTAAAAAGCATATGGAATTGGACATTTTCCAATCCATTTTGGGACAAATTCTTAATTTTGAATCTGATAAGATATCTACCAATGCAGCTTTCATCTAAACACATTTTAGAATTTCTTTGCAATTCTGACTTGCACATCTTGAAATGCTCCAGTCTTTCTGCCATGAAGTATAATTAAGTCATTGTGGACCCTTGAAAAACAATAACTTGTATTTTTGTCTCATTTACGTCGATTGCCTTTTGTTTACCTCCATCTAGGAAACTAAACCCTCATTTGTGCATGTGTGGTTGTTTTTGTTGTAAACCGTATAAGCAGGTATCAGATATGGACCACAAAAAAAGAAGATGTAAAGAGACAGTCAAGGAATCTGATATGAAAAATTGGGCATCAAGACCTGTAATTTAAATGTAACATAAAATATTAGCACAGCCACTGGTTGACCAAATACAGAAAGAAACTCATTTTGTTGAGAGTTTAAAAAATAGTTTCATCCCCCTCACCTTTGAACAAAACCTTTTATAATAATGCATTGTACTACCTACAGCCTCAAAAATGACTACAGAGTTGACTCAACACCTCTTTGCTACAGTGTCAATGAAGCTGAATATAATAATGTTCATAAAGGTCGTATTTATTGCAGGGCTTTTGTGTTGGATTGTATTATGTTGTACAGGTGTATCTAATAAAGTGGTAAGGGTGTGTTACGTCTTCATATGAAGCAAACTCACACTGTGTTGTTGAGATTTAGAAACTAGGACACATCAAAAAGACAAGAGTCACACATTACACCATGCTGAAGCATGTGCTTTATGCTGAGGTGTTACCTGAGTTTGAGGTGTTAGCTTTTCAGCAGGAAATTGCTTTTCTACAGGTTTTGTATTTAGCAAATGTGTTTTCTTTCCTTGAAAAGTGAAGTCAGACTATTTTGGTCCATGATCAGCCATTACAATTATCATTTTATAAAAATAGGATGAGCAGAGATGGCCAAGTGGACCATTCTCCTGTCTTAAGGCACAGGATGTAAGTTCTTATAAGCTTTTATTCATCTAATGTCTTATTTACTTGTTTTGGATAAGCACATGAGATAAATTACTCAAATGTAAATGAGACATGACATACCTCCAAACAATCTACACAATAATAGATCTGCTGCCACATCTGTAATCATCTACGCAGATCACACACACACACACACACACATCTTTATCTCTTTATATCTCTGCTTTACAATCACCTTCTGACANACGCAGATCACACACACACACACACACATCTTTATCTCTTTATATCTCTGCTTTACAATCACCTTCTGACACACTTCCCTTCCTGGAGCACGTTTTCGCTCTCTGCTCAGACCTCCAAACCATCTCTGTTCAAAACAGAACAAGTGGGAGAAGGCTTCCAAAAGTATGCGGGGGAAAACCTGTCAACATTAACCTGCTTCATATCAACTAGCCTCAGCTCCTACACACACACACATAGACACAGGCAGCTGTGTGTGTATATTGCGCTAGCAGAGACTGATTCAGTCAACGTTCTTCTTATTGACAAAACTAAACCGTACACAGCCTATGTTCAGTCTGCAGTGGGACTCCCTTATTTACTGCCAGGAATCTTTGTTGGCACTGTGTCTGCTATCAATCAATATTCATCCCTCATCCTCGGTGTATATGAATGTTTCCCATCAGTCAAAAAGGGGAAGAGTGTGTTCCTGCAAAACCAAATGATTAAATTTAAAATCCGTCTGTATGGTTGACCAATACGCCAAAGCCCCGTATCTCTCAGCAGTAAAATGTTCATACTTAGTAGGAATGATGAATAAAACTTGCTGGACCACCACAGCCGAAAGATGAAGCAAATACAGATGAGCCTGAAGATGTTATATGACTAATGGCCACTCACTGTTTACACCCACCCATGCCTCCCCGCCCCGCACTGCAGAGAACTCATTTCTAAAGATTTCAGCATCTCTGTCAAAATGCAAATGCATTTGGTTTTCAATAGCTTATTTCACTCCTTGTAACATTCATCTTTGCAGATTTAGATTTTATTGGGAGGCATCTCAGCCTGTTGGAGTCAGCTGTGGCACTGCCGTTTGCTTGTCTCACCTCAGCTCCACCCACACTTTGTCCAATTTTCCCAAATTTTATTTTTATTGCTTGAGCAACTGGCAAAGCTCACAGTAAACTCAAATCCAACCTCAAAATGTCCCCTGAAAAACCTTTGAGTGACTGACACCACATCATGCTTTTCTACAGTTTATTGGCCAAAATTTGGCAAATAAGACTGTCATCCCCATGTGTATCTCCACAAATAAACCCCAGCGGGGTTTTATTCAAATCCCAATTTCAGGCTGTAAATCTTCACCATTGTGAGTGACCTGTGTGTCAGTCAGTGTGTAAGGTGGCAGCCAGATGGAATAACTCTACTGTCTGCAGCTAGAGCAACAGGAAACAAGCTGACATGGAGAGAGAGAGAGAGAGAGAGAGAGAGAGAGATCTTCCTCCACATGTGGAACATTCAGGATGCCAGATTCTGTCCTGTGTGTTCTTGTCTTTATCTCATTTACACACATAATCTGCCTTTAGTTTGTTTTATGAAAGGACATATTATGTGAACAGAAAATATATAGTTTTTGTTTTAAGGGAGCGTTAATGTGTGTGCTTGTGTTTTGTTTTGTTTTTTTAATGTTTGGACGTGTGAGGAGTGTTGTGATCACATACTCTGCTATTGTTGTGTAACGTCTAATTAAGGACCACAGTGAGGCAGGTAATCTGACCGGGGAGCGGGGAGGGAGACGGGGGATAAGTGGAGGCTTTGGCTTGGTGATGATTTGGGTTGATTATCTGCACTAATTGGGCTGGCCGAGTAGCGGAGCCGTGGTTGGAACCTGCAGCCTCACCTCTCATTAAAATGATCTAATGATGGAGTTTGAGCTCCTCTGACCAGAGCAGAAGAGCGGGCAGCCCTGTCGCTTGCTAGTTAGCAGCCTGTCCCTCGGGACACGCACCCTAAAACAGCCGTGCTGTTGTTCCACTGTGGATACACAGGGGTGGGGGAAGTGTTTTAAAAACAAATATATATATCGATATGCTGCTATTAAATATTTCTGTTTGTTTCAACAGAAAATTACCTACCATGCTTAATTCTTCATTAAGGTTGAAATAAACATTCTGTGATTGCCTGACATAAAAAGCAAGTTAAATTGACTCAGTACCTTGAAATGCAGTCAGCCAATAAACAAACCGTGTAATCAGTGTAAAAGTGACCAATATCAAATTGTACAATTGCATTTTTATACCAGAAATTTAACCCGTCATGATGATCCCGAGGAGGTATTAAATTCATTAATTGTCACCATGACACTCCATGTAGAGATTTGCTGATATTGCAAGTGATTGGATAGGAAATGAACAGCGAGTTGTGGCTCATTGTGACTGAATTAGTTAACAGAAAACAGCTCACCCTGTGTGTGACTGAAGCTGATCTATACTGATATAGTTCTTGTGATTAAAATCAAAGATTTTTGCAAAGTTCAAAGCTGAGACAGATAGAAAAGAAAGCTTTTATCTCCCAAAAATGTGACAATACGGTGACTGTGGTTCTTCCTGTCCTGCTCCTTGTTTTGGTTATAGAATGCAAGAATCTCAGTCGACGTTTTTAATGCTTTTAAAGGACCATACCAGCATTTTGCATGTTTGGGCCTAATGTATTAAATTTTCATTCACATAACGTTACTGACAATCATTTCCAAAAGCATACTACTGGAACGGTGAATTAAAATGTTTTTCCTACCTTCCAGAACACCATTGGTTTCAGTNTTTTTTTTTTTTTTTTTTTTTTTTTTTTTTTTTTTTTTTTTTTTTTTTTTTTTTTTTTTTTTTTTTTGTTTTGGTTTTTTTTTTTGTTTTTTTCAAAGTTTCATAATTTTAGCATTTAAGCGCAATAAAAAGCGTGGAGTGAATGTATGTCTCCACCAAGGAATGTAGTCCCAAAAGAAGACCTTTGTTTATTGAAAAATTTTAATGACCATGACTTCATAAGGCTGCACAACTATTAGCAGGTGAAACATGGATTTTTAAGATGGGTGTATCACTTGAATATTTGAGTTTGAAAGATTAAGAGGTTTTGCAAAATATCAGGAAAGCTGAAATACAGTTTTATCCTTTGGGAAATGATTGTCAGTAACCTTACGTGTATGAAAATTGAATATATTAGGTTCAAACATGCAAAATGGATGGTATGGTCCTTTAATGTCTAGCAAAATTTTTAGTTATTTTTGCTTTGTTAATCACAGATGCTCAGGTACGCAAGAGTGTGCATAGCTGTCTTGGTAGTTAGGTTGATATTTATGAGATGGAGTTTTATGTGCTCCATGTGACAAAGAGAGGAAATGAAACTTCCTCATGTCTCAGACAGAATGCAGCATGTCGTCTGCTGGCCTAATCCCTCACCTGCACCGCATTACCAAATCCCCATTACCTGCAGCCCACCTAATCTTGGGATGTAGTTTCCGTCAAGTAGGATTAATAACACCCCTCTGTGGCCCGAGTGTTGGAATCTGTGTATGCATTTGTTTTTGCATCTACACCCCCACCTTCTGTCTTTAATAAGCATGTTGTAATTTATGGTTGTAGTTCATCGAAGGACGGCTGGCCAAATTGAATGCAGGCCGGGGCTTCACAGACGTGTTTGAGGAAGAGATCACAGAGGGGGGCTTCTGTGGAAGTGAGTAGCCCAGCACCTCTCCATCAATTAGTCAAGTTATATGTATTTGCCATATTTCATGGAACATTGTTGGATGAATTATTGTTTTTAGTAAAGCAAGAAAAAACTATTAAAGTTAGGAAAATAAAGAGAGAACATGAAGACCTTGCCTTACAATGGCCAACTCAGATGTGACTATAAAAATAAAATTAGGACAAATGGGTAATAAAAGCAAAAAAAAAAACAAAAACAAATGTCAGACTGAATTAAATGTTAAATCATATTTGTAGCGAGCAAATATAGATTAATAATATACTTACTTTAAAACAGATTCTGGTTGAGTCATGTTGGAAGGCTATTGTGTAATCTGTCTTGAACACATACTTTTGTGTTTTTGGAATAATAGCATTTAATCACTTTTATATTCATGATATTAAAACATTTTTGGCACATTTAGTTTGATTGTATTGCTCCTGAAAGTGGCTCTTGAGCCTCTTATTAGATCTGTTTCCATATTTGACATGTATCCAGGATGCCTTTATGCCTCAGTAATGTTCTACTGGAGTTATACTTGTAAACTTTATTGAGTAATGTGAAAGAAGAGTGACAAAAGAATTAATAATGTTTGGCAGGAATGAGCATTTTTACATGTGGAAACATTCCACGAAACATCAGAATTTTGGGATTTGAAACAAATCCCACTGCAGTGCTGAGACTTTATTACCATATCACCTCAGGTTTGAGTCTCATTTCCATGAAAAAGAAAAAAAAAATCAATATGTCCTGACTGCCATCCAGATTTATCAGCCAAACAGCCCAAGCCTGACCTCCTCTATCTGTTTTAATTCTATAAGACAGGATAATATAATCACCATTAACAAGCAGCCCACCATTTCATTCCTTAGAATCAGAAGGAATACTGGCTTTAAATAATCAGTTAATGGTACATTTTTAATTAATGAGATGACAAATCGGCTAAAAATGAAAACTTCAACTTTGCAACCTTACTGTAAATCAGTTACCTAGAAAATAATACAAAATACACATCATATGACTTCAGACATTTTTATTGACTGTATTATTAGATACTAATATGTGAGCCACTTTTCTTGTCCCTCTAGTTGCCCTGTTCAATATGAAAATGGCTTTCCTACAATTTGAAATTTTTAATGTGTCACTATAATGTTCATAGTTCCCTTTTGCTTTTCATTGTTCATACTGTTGAGTTTAAAATGGTTAATTCATATTTCCTGTGTTTTACCCCTTCAGGTAATTCGAGGTCTTATCAACAATGGATGCACACAGTGAAGGTATTGGGAGAATGTCCTGCATATCATACCTAAATGCTTTTATCTGTGGCTTCTTTATGTTTCACTCATTCCACTCCTGCATTAGGTTTAATTGAAAGCATGACTGACACAGCTCTGTGTTTGAAGTCTCGGCGTTGCCTTTGGAATAAAGAGTCTGACTGAATGTACAGATCCGGCTCGAGTGCAGTTTGGTGTGTGAAGCGGCGCGTGCAGCAGGACAGTGGAGACAGATGGGGAGGGAGACAAGTGATTTGACGTGACAAGACATCCTCAGACATGACATGTTGATCTGGCAGCAAACACAGGCGTTACTCCGCTGAACTGACCCAAGAACATAGATCTCTCTCCTTCTTCATCTCTTCCTCCTCTTCTTGTCTTCCACATCTATCTCTCTTTATCTCCCTCTCTCTCGTTTCATCTCTGTCACTGCCTCCCTCTCTCTCACTCACTGAGTATTCCCCCCCCCCCNCCCCCCCCCCATCTCCGTCTCCCCATGCCGTCAGCTAAGGCTGAATTAGTTCTCTAGAGTGCTCTTCAAAGGTTTGTTAAAGTTCACATTTCCTGACTGACAGGGATCTATAAGAGGGGCCTTCACCTCGGCCCCTCTCCTCCTCTCGGTCTGCCGACTTCTCAAACGCTGGCTGCCATTTAGCCTATTTAGCCATTTAGCCGAGACTTCGTGCCAACACTAAAGACCAAAGGCAGAAGGAAGTAGGATGTAGGAGACGTGCAGGAAGTCGGAGAGAAAAGAAGGGAGACTCAGGGAAAAATTGGGCTCTATAATGCCGGTCTGCAGATCATAAAGTGAAAATCAATCATGCACCATCACTTCCATCACTGTTTAGGCTGCTTCTAAATAAAAACCTCCCGAATACTGTGAATCATGTCATTTATTATGGCTGATGATATGATGCATTCACTGTCCCTACTTTCTTATAAAGGTGTAGTGTTTGTTGGTGTTTCACTTTAAATATGAATCCTACGTGCACGTTTGAATAATTTATATGAAAAATAATAGATTGGAGGCACTACTTTCCACGATGCACAATAGTGAACAAGTCGTGCATGACATGATTATGGCAGCATCTCCAGATTTACAGTAGCTAATGTGGAAAACATGAGTCATTGTCCATATTTACACATTTAATGTTTAACCTTTTGATTTTAACCTTAAATTTCTCCTTAAGTTAATTTACAATTACATAAGTGACAGTTTCCATATTGCCTTGTTCAACACTGTATTGATGTTTTTTTTAAAGCTTACATTGAATGCAACACTCAAACTCAAGATGACTTTTTTTTTTTTTTTTTTNTTTTTTTTTTTTTTTTGCATAACTGCATGATTGCATAAAATGGAAATGTTGTAAATGTCTTTTTTGCATTATTTTGTACAACTTTTCTTTAAAACTTTACTCACATATTTGGAAAATTTTGGAACATAATCTTCATAACATATATTTCACATTGTGAAGTAGCCAGTTAAACCATAAGTTAAACCATATTTCATAACTAGGTAGATGTTAAATGACAGTTATCTGACTAATTAATGACTAATAAAAAGTAGGTTGGAAACTCCTGTGTGTGTGAGTGTGTAAACTCCCTCTAAATGTGTTTCAGAGAGGAGGAGCGCTCATCAACACAGCTGTAACAAAGGTACGTTCTCCTTTAATAAGCAGTCACTTCATGAGACTTTATTGAATAAATCTGCAACTTTCCCAGAGAAACACCCTGGAAACAGACCTCACATGATGACATGATGATGCGTTTCAGGCCTTTGTGAGGAAAAAATAATGTGTATTCTTGCATATACGTGTTGATATGGAGAGAATGGAACCATCATTCAGCTTTTATGAGCATCGTTATCTGCTGTAAGTCATGGTCATGGCTTCCTTTCATGCCATCGTCTTGTATTAGCATGTGTGCTTCTGTTATCCAGCCTTTTGTCTCTGTGTTTTTGCCACAGGGATCAAAGCATTTCCTCGTGTTACATGAAGCCAGAACAGAATGTTAATGGAACATGTTTTGATTAGTAATGTCTGCGTGTGTCTGTGTACGTGTGCGTTTTTTGTCACAGGCCAAAAGTCATGCCAAGAGGGGCATCCGAGACATTAGGGGCAGACTGAAAGCGAAGGTGAGCAACACACCTTCACACCTTTCTTACACATGTGCACGGCACCTAGAAGCACACACACACACACACACACAGATCATTTCAGAGGCACACAGATNGCACGGCACCTAGAAGCACACACACACACACACACACAGATCATTTCAGAGGCACACAGATAGACACACACCCCCCTCATAGAAACAGACAGGAAGGCTGCTTTACATGGAGTGTGAGATTCTGACGCAGAAGCTTTTAATGACTGTTGAAGCCTGCTTAGCGCTTTGTTCAGGGCTGTACATTTTTAACCAACGCCCCTCTGGCTATGGCCTGTCATGTCATCCGAACCCCGGCCCCTTGTTCTCCTTTATTGTCTGCATATTTCATCAGTGAGCCTGTGATTTCCTCAAAACTAATGTAACGAGGTGTATGTTTCCATAAGCCTGATGGATTTGATAAGGCAATAGCAGTTTGATCTGTCAGTGGGAAACTGAACAGAGAGGGCACAGATGAACAAGAGGAGCAGGCAATGTTCTGCAATGTGTAGCCACAGACAAACACACACACGCAGAGCTTTTTAGTACTAAATGAATAGAGGTGCTGAAAACTGAAACCAAAGGCACAAAACAGAAGGAAACTCATTTTAGGTGGAAACAACTAAGAATATGCAGCCAGATCATCTTTGCAACCAGATAAAGCTGCAGTCATAGATTTATTTTTAATTACCGTATATACTTGACTGTAAGCTGACCCCCCCCAATTTTGATTGCAAGTTTAGATTTTTAAAGAAACCCGCATATAAGCCGACTCCCTGATGATGTTCCATTTGTTCATCAAATATCCTGTTTGTTCTGACAATTGTCATAGTATTCCTGTGATTTTCTGAAAATAATCCACGTGCTGGTACCGGTAAACAGCTGATTACCGTAACTGACATTAGCTAACATTAAGTTTTCCAGACTCCTCTTCCTCGTCNTTTTTTTTTTTTTTTTTTTTTTTTAAGAACTTCACCCATTCCATGTTTTCAATAATTATCCTGTACCTGAGTTGATGCGGGTCTGTATATGTGCTGGACGTTCCTCAATACGGAGTTTTGGAATTCCCTTAGCCGACACCCTGACGTTGTTCCATTAATTTATTTGTTTAGGAAGTTACCTGTTTTTCTGGGTATTGTCATAGTTTTCCTCTGATTTTCTGAAAATAATCCACATACCGGTAAACATGATATTTATTTCAGCAGCTGATTACTGTAACTGACGAATCACGGCTTACTGGACGCCGCAAAATCTGCTGAATAAGATGTTTAGTCAGGAAATACATCATTCTAAGGATGATTTAAACTATTTTCCATGGGTAGTGGTAATGGGTAATATTTCCACCCCTGGAAATTTTGTTCTCTGGGATCCAATTTGAATTTCTCGTGTATAAGCCAACCCCCGATTTGTGTTGTGAAATTTGGTAAAAGAAAAAAAAAAACTTGGCTTATACGTGAGTATATATGGTAGTTATCGTCAGTTGGGGAGCAATACAATCAGTGTGTTGTGGTCTGTACATGTATTCATACACACATACACACACCACTCCAAATTAACCAAAATTTTAGTCAATTAAATTAGTCTCTCATTATCTAAGGTTTATGCTCATCACTTTGTCTCACAGGAAGAAGAAGATGAGGGGATGACATACCGTGCAGGGTCTCCTACCAGCACCAAGAGCCTGTCTCCAAGGAGACTGCAGAAGATGAGACGGGTATGAAGCACACACACACACACACACATACACACACACACACACACACACACACAGTGGTTAACTGTATATTCAGTTGACAGATACAGTCGTCCACTTCTGTCCACTTTCTGTTCTCGTTGCTCACTTTTCTTTCTTCTTCCCTACTTCTCTCTCTCTCTATTTCCTTCTTTAACGCCCCCCTATCCCCCTTTTAACAGCACTCGGAAGTACATTAGTTTGTCAAGGTGCCATATGTAATGATAAGCAGTTTTTCTTTCAGCACTCGTGTCTTGCGTGGAGTGTTTTCTCTGAACACGGACAGTAAGAACAGACTCATCTGCTGGTCAGCATTTCCTCTGAAGAATTTGCTTGTGCACCATAAGCTGATCACAACATTTTTCTTTGTTGTGTACAGAGCTGGCATACGATGCGCAAGCACGTGCACGATCACAAGCTACACGTTCATCAATAAATGTTTCACAGGAGTCGAGAATCTAAAATTAGACGCTGTAGCGTTTTACGAGTGTAAATGTACATATGTGTGCATTTCTCAGCTCATGTAATCAAAATAACACAAAAGTGGTTGAAAGTAAAAATGAGAAAACGGTGAGTGGACTGTCCATTGAAAAAACAAAAAAAAACATGCATGCATGCATACACACGCTGACATTTTGGTCGCAGCCATGTAAGAGTGTGATTAGGAGAGGTTTTGCTGTCTCTAATTAGTGTGTGTTTCCTGTGAGTGTGTGTGTGTGACGAGGATGGAAAGTCGTAGCGCAGAGGAAGGTGTGACGACCGGGTAGAAGAGAGGAACGGCAATTAGGGCTTTTCTGAAGGCCTCCTCGGACACCCTCCCCCAGCTAGTCCACACAAAGACGGGCCAACGCGCACATACACACACAGATTTAACAGTTAACATGCAATTGATGAGTACACACACACACACACACACACACCCTTAAAGACACAAACACATAGTATTCAGAATATACACACACTCACACCTCTGTCCCTGCCACTGAGGCCTGTTCATCGCCACAGTAACGGGTCCCTGGAGACCAAAGGAGGAGGGATGCATAGGACACGAGATAGCATGTCCCAGAACACTGGTTTTGTGTGTGTGTGTGTGTGCAGCTATAAACAATGTTCTTCCCATTTTCATCTTTCCTAACAATTCCTCATAGTTCATTGCCCAGTAATATTAGATTATTGCGATGACATTTAAATCCCACCTGTAATCCTGCGCTGCAAACACAAAAAAAAAAAAAAAAAANAAAAAAAAAAAAAAAAAAAAAGCAGGAGGAGGATGTTGTCTGACGTCCCAGAGTGCGAAGAAGACTTCATCATTTATAGTCTGAGTGGAATAACCTCTAGAATGATTGAAACTCTTCAAAATCATTCTAAGACTGGATAAGATAAACCTGCTGTTTGAATTTCACTTCAGCACAGTGCTGTTGCTTTTTTCTGAAGTTACTACGTATGGTCTAAATTTCCTATTTATGTGCTTTTACCTGCTTGGTTCAAAGATTCATTTTATGTTTTTCTTTACCGTTTATAAATAGACGAAGCCTTTATTGAGCTTTAAAATATCTCTGTATCAAGTATCCTGACCAAGACGAGCAACAAGAACATTGAGTTACTGACAAACAACGTAAAGATTCATACCACTAAATATCATCTAAATGTAGCTTTATATATAAAAAATAGCAATAACCCCCNCCCCCCCCCCCCCAAAAAAACAGCTTGAAACTGTACCTTAAAAAAAAACGTACAGTTGATTGATTTATATCTCATCTGGATAGTGATATAATATGATTGTTGTAACATTCAAAAAATGAAAATAGTTGAGGAAAGCAGTTATTATTCTTTATTCTTCCCCCCCCCTCTCTCCCTCCTTCTCACCTTTTTCTCTTTTTTTTTTTTAAAGATTGCTTCCGATGAACTCTTTATACTGTTGTTCTGCCCACAACCGTCTTGACCAGGTGTGTTCCTCACAAGACAAAATTGATCTCAGTGGGACTAACCTGGTTAAATAAAGGTTAAGTAAAATGAAAAAAATACATTCCTACTGTATATCCTCAAGCCTTCCCCCCNCTCCCCATGTGCCCGACACACTGACCCCTATAGAGCCACACCTGCTTTACCTGCTTTGTTCCTAACCATTCATTTTTCTAAACACAGGCAGACCCCAGCTCGTATCTCTATCCATAAAACCCACAAATCTGATCAAAGACAGCGATCCGCCTTCTTTACAGAAATCCCCCCCCATCACGTTTACAGTAAAATCAGGTTTAATATCGCATCCCTGCTTTGTCCAAACCTTCAATGATCGAGAAAGGCTCTTTCATCTACGACATAATTCCCAGCCTCAAAAATGTTGAATTTGGCTGCATTTCATTTTACTCAGACAGAAAAAAGCTGGATACCTTTTTGTCATTTATCGTTTTGAAATGAATCGTCCTAAAATAGTTCCTTTAATTAATCAGAGCAAAATAATCAGTTATGAAATTCACTTTCTATTTGATCAGCCAACATGTAAACCAAAGTCAATGTGTTTATCATATGCATACATATTTTAGCTGTATCTGCAATGTGGGTGATTTTAGTGTTTACTGAGTTTGTTGATGAAGAATGTAGGAGTAATCTTTCCCGTCGACTAAAACAGCCTGAATTGGACGGCTGACTTCTCGTGTGATATAACAAACAAACACCATTGTTCTGGCTTCTGCATGGTTTGTGTGTGCGCGAGCGTCACGTTTGCCTCTGAAATTCTGTGGAGGATTTTGTGTGTTTGGTGTGTGTGAGATGGTGTTTGGGCAGGTGTGGCGCTGTGCAGCAGTCATTTTCAGATGGAATGTGTATATATGTGTGTGTGTGTGTGTGCCTGCCTCAGGATGGAGGCGACAGAATGGCAGCTGTAAAGAGCGTAGGGGTGAGGAGGGGACAGGCCGGAGGTGTGTTATGGATGGTGACAGCCAGCAGGCCTGTGGTTGGGCTCAGCCGCACACTCTGGACTCTTCACCTGGTGAGATCGGAGAGATGCCAAACCAGGAAACACACACAAACACACACACACACACACAGCTCAAAGTGGAAGAAACGGAAGCAAACACACAGTGAAGCAAAGTCACATAGAGAGTTCTGTGTGTTGGTGTGTGTGTGTGCACACATGCTTGGGTGTGGAAAAGCTTATGCAGTCACATGTTCATGGACAGTGAACATACTGTGTACATTTTGTGTTATAATGGTGAAAAATGCACATTTGCATGGTGATTATTTTATGACTGACAGTGATTGATTCTGTCTGTGCACGCGTGTGGACATGCACAAGCCTGCTTTTATTAATGTGTATAATTTATACCATAACACATGAGATATTGCTCACCGTGCATCACATTGTGTGTTCATTTTTAGTGTGTGATCAAATGTTGCATAATGTGCAAACAGAAAGCTTTGTGTTAAACTGAATAGCTAATAAGACTTTCACAACAATTTTACAAAAACAGTTTTATAAAGCATAACAGTCAGAATACATAATAATCCGTGCAGTTTGTTATGTGATTATAAATTGAAGATAGTACATATACGCTCATAATATACTTAATATGGCTCACGGTGAACTTAAAGCAAAGTGTGTTTACATGGTTATTTGTATGCGTTTGTCCTTCCTCCTCCGAGTCCAGTGGATTCCTCGCTGAAACCAAAGTGCCATCTGCTGGCAGCTTGAAGTATTGCACTGCCTGCATTCAAAGAAAGGTAATTTTACAGAATGAATGAGCAAAAGGCACATTTTCCTTCTTATAAAAGAAAGTGGGCTTTCTGTATCAAACAGTTTGACTGACAAGGAGTTGATCTGCCTCAAATGCCGATTTTTGTTGCTTTTTTCGTAAGTGCAGCTCTTACACAGACACACACTTAGCCGTACTTTTGCAAAAGCTCTGCCAAGGTTTGTTTGTATTTTACCAACATCTCTTTACGCACAGTGCCAAGCTGTGAGCTCAGTGCCAGTCAGAAATACCATATGAAATGTATAATGTAAGAGTGGCTATTAAAGTCCTTGAGCTTTTGGCCCTCTCTCAGAGAAGCCTAGATTTTTTTGGATAACTGGTCATGTGGAAAGGGAGGGGAAAAAAGGAGGGGAAAGTTTATTTCTTTAAATGCAAAAAATGGATGATGATGAGTATTTTCCTCATAAATACTGAAATGAAATGTAGTTTGATGTATCAAACTGGAGCCATTTTGAGAGTTCTTAAACGTATTTCAAGCCTTTTCGCATTGCGTTTATAGGCTCCGCTCCTGTTCTGACACACATGACTTTAAGGGTGTGTAATGTATGAAGCCTGTGTTGTTACTTTTCTGTATCTGTTGCGTTTTTGTACGTATGCAGCCTGAACTGGTGGTAATCGAGGATCATGTTGATACATTTTTAATCAGCTACTCAGGATCTCAGACTGAACTTATAAAATCTTGTGCATAAGCTCCATAAAATTAAAGAAGGAATGCTTCCCTCCACGTAAAACAGGGAAGAGGAGCTCAGATGTCAAATCTTTGCTTGATTTAATGTGTTTTCAGCAGACCACAAGAGGCTTTCCTCCTCCTTACAAACTGCTAGATTTAGCTGGTTTCAGTGTAATAGCCTGACTCGTTTTCATTACTTTCATGACTCCTGCTCGTCGGCTGTATCTTTTCTTGACTCTTCCGCTCTCTCTGCTTCCTGCGCGGTGTCACTTGCGGTGATGTGGCGCCGAGGCAGGAAGGGAGAGAGACAGAAACGGTGACATCTGTCACTGAGAGGAGAGCGACGGAGGGAGAAAATGAAGGACAGGGAGGCATGGAGGGAGATCCACTTTTTCTTTTTTCACCTTTCTGCTTTCCATTAGCCAACAGTGAGAAGCTAATGAAGGAGTACTATAATAATCTGTTGTTCTGCTATTTCACGCTGTAGCTCTGCGCTCTCCTGTCAGACCTGAGGAGGCGTGGAGTGGAGGCAGAGCTGTCACAGTTTGGGATCTGTTTACACTGGTGGAAAAATGTCCCATTTTGAATGTCTAAGTGTAAGTTTAATAGTCACAGTATTAATAGTCTCAACTTCAACACATCTAATGTCAGATTTTGCATTTTCAGGATCACTAGCATAACACTGACGTAGCTGACAAAAAGCTCACATTGCCAGTAAAATGTCAGCCATTCTAAAACAAAAAAAGGGAAAAAACGTGGCATATAAAATTACCTCTGTGCCAAATTTGGCGATTCCATCGTAAAATGCTCTGTTGTTGTGAATAGTTTCATCTCAAGTGGCCCGCTAAACGGCCACGTCGAAGAGAGCGAATGGCAAATTGATAAACCTGTGAAGTGAGGTACCATCCATTTATTGCTCCCCGTGGAACTTCCTGTCGGGTAGACAGCACCAAAGCTGTAACAGAGATCAGAGAGCCGGGCTCACGACCTGAGTCTGGTGCTGTTTGGGTTCAACTTGCTTTAATAAACACCTAGACGCACAGAGAGGCCCTGGGTCCCTAAACACACCCTGTTGCACAAATGAACACACTAAATAACTGCACCTTCCGCGAACGTACATGCACGTGTTTGCGTGTACGTGCAGAATTGGCTCCCTCCCCAAGTGCCTCACAGGTGCATCTCCATCCTGCAGGCCGGGTTCGGCGTGTCAGCCTGGCCCCAGATTTACTGCCCTGACACAGGAATCCATTAAAGGCTGTTTAGGGATCCCAGGCCTGAGCCCCTCTGAAATCTTTTTCATTATAGCTCCCAGCTACCATGGAGGAGGAGCGGGTCGGCCAATCAGCAGTGCCACCACATGTGTTGGTGTTTAGCCCGATGGCTGAGAAGCTTAAGTGGCCACTGCACACATTTCTCCTCCGCTGACTTTTATGGAGAAAATGGCACTTTAACTCTTTGTGTTTTTGTAACTGTGTGTGTGTGTGTGTGTGTGTGTGTGTGTGTGTGTGTGTGTGT
>VXCM01000483.1:0-114342 GCA_014773175.1 Lucifuga dentata | reverse complement strand
ACACACACACACACACACATACATACACACACACATACGCCACCACCTCCACCCCCAGCCTCCCCATGCCACCATCATTTTCTGGGGCTTTGAGGAATATTTCCTCACCTCTGAATATTTCCTTCCTTCCGTTCATTCGTTCATTCCTCCTTTCTTCTAATTAATGAACTCTCTTCCTCTCTTGTTCATTTACTCATATTTTCAACTTCTCTGTTTTTTTTTTTTTTTTTNTTTTTTTTTTTTTTTTTACTTCCCCTCCACTTTTTTGTCTCTGTTTTTTCCACCATCAACCTCAGCACAAACACACACACACACTGCTCTCTATACTTCTTAAACACATCTCCTCTGCTCCACTCACTTTAAGGGTTGTAAAAGGCATCTTCCTTGGCGATGGGCTTTGATAATGTGGCAAACATGAGTTTATACAGAAACATGCAGAGAGAACACGGAGGCGGGGCTAAAGTGGAGAGCAGGGAAAACATCACTGTGTCCCGCAGTCTTCTAAGGAGTATTGCAATGCTGGCATAAAGTCTGTACTCAAGAAGTACTGTGCGTGTAAAAACAGAGGAATCAACGTAGTATTGAGCAATAGGCTAGAAAGTGAAGTGGATAAAATGAAAAGAGTATCAGTTAGTGAAAGATTTGTTAAGGTAAGCACACACATACACATAGTGAGAGAGGAACGTGTGTTGCAGTGGAAGGCATGTTAATAAGTGGCCTGGGGCAGGTTTGGGCTCCCATGGGGAGTCTCTGCCCTGCTCTGTAAAGCTTCTGTCTCTTCTTTAACCTGCCCATTAAACACGGTACACAGGCAGCCACGGAACACACCCATCATTCAGCACAATCACATGTTTAGGTGTCAGAACAATACAAATCATGAAATAATTTGTGTTGATGATAATACAGATACACACAGCCCAGTTAGCGGTGTGTAAATACTGTGTAATTTACTCAGTATTGAGTTTGATAAAATACTGCAGGAGAGCTTAAAGACTTTTTATCCCCAGACCCAAATTTGACAAATTTATTCTCCCTGCTTAGTGTCCAGGCTCATTAAAACTAGAGAGCATTCAGATCCTATGGGGACCAGAAACAAACCTGTATCTTTTTCCTGTTGTTCCCAAGTCATAGTAAAAAAAAAAAAAAAAAAANAAAAAAAAAAAAAAAAAAAATGCTGTACTTAAGTGTGCACAGAACACCATCATCTGTCTAAACTGTGTTTTTTAAGGAGCCCCATGTCTTGGAGCTGAAACCCTCCTGGGTCCGCTTTTACCCGTTTATCATTTTTTTCTGTGTAACCACATCCACTTAATTTCCCCCACAGCAAAACTTCAACAAGTCTCCCATGAGCATGGGCCCTCGTGAAACCAGTTTGGGATTTGGGCTTGATGATGATGATCTGGACACTGCAAGCAAGTAAGACTTAAGCTTTAACTACCATTTTATATACACACTCTCAACATATATTTATACATATTGCGTTATTTGTCCATTTTTATGTTTGTGGTAATTCAAGTGTAGATTCCATGTATGTCAACATGTACACACTCATTTTTAACTTGAAAAAGTAAATTGGCACTTTGCAAAGTGGTTTTTTTCTCCAAGATTCAACCCTTTTACTCATGGTAATACTGCCCCCAAGTGGATAAAGCTAGTAATTGATCTTATCTATAACTGATGATTAATTGTGTTCTCACTCATTTTGCTAACAGTAATATGTTATATGAATTAAATTTAATGTTTTCCTGCTCCAGCCTAAAATCCCACATTGCGTCATCTATGCCAGTCTCAGTCATCTCTCTTCCAATTACAGGATCTCCTCAGAGGACAGCGGGGATGTTCCTTCCTACAATGAGGACAGTGATGATTCCTGTTCACTGGAACTGGACATGGAATCCTCCTGCACGGGCCAGATGAACCTCCTGGAGGAGATTCTGGACTCATTGAACACAACAACAGTGGAGCAAGGCAAACTCAGTGCTGCCAAGAGTCTGGATTTCTTCAGGTCCACGGATGATATAGACTACAACAGCTTGGTATGCAAGAGAAGGGAAGAAAGGGAGGAGGAGGAGAGCTGAGAGAGGGAAGAAGATTATTATTTGTTCCACTAGTATTATTGTATTTGTCTTATGTCTTTCCCTGTTTCATCTCTTCCAGAAGAAGCCTACTCCTTCTAGTGAGTCTGCTCCTGCAGATGGGGATGGTTCTGGTGAAAGTGGGGATCAGGGCTGCTGGAATATGGGCCAGGATGACAGCGTGGTCCATGGAAAGCACCTCCCCCCGTCCCCACGCAAGCAGCTCAACAAGATCAGCCTGAAGTGGTCAAAGAACCCGACAGCAATTCCTCCACCGCGCATCATTTTAACCGAGGATGTCGATGTCTCCAAACCCCAGTCACATCCTCATCAGACTGATTCTGAACCCCCTCTTAACCCTTTACCTCCAGGGCGAAAACCAGAAGACCGCTTCTCATACTCGCCCTTTCTATCTCATAAAATCCCACCCACTAAGCCATCTCCCACTCTCTCTCACATCTACAGTTGTCCACCAAAACCATCCGTTGGTCAGTCGAGCTATTCTCCTCCGTTGTCAGGCCGATCTCGAACCGTCTCAGAACCCCAAACCAGCACAGAGCCTATTCAGACCCAGAACCAGACTGCCTCCACCGGCATCACGAGGGGGAAGTTGCTATCCAAGGAGATGGTGAGGCAGTACCAGGAAAAGGCCTTGCAGAAGCAGGGCAGCAAGGGGCACCAAGAGGGTCAGGCAAGTCCGTTCAGAAACAGCCGGTCAGGTGTGCAGGTTCCATGGGAGAAAGATTTGTCCAAGGAGAAGCTTCAGGACCTGTGCGTGGATCAGGGAAAAGCCCCTGGGGCTGCTGTGGGACAGGATCAAGGTCTCCTGGAGGAGGTCGAGTCCTTGTGTCACCTCGGTTCAGTCCTCCACACAAAGCCGCCCCTCTCACAAGTCCACTGCAACAGCCACGTTCCACAACAGGTCAAGGGCAAAGCCACAAACGAGTCTTAAAGCTCTGAACCAGAGTCCGTGTCAGTTCTGCTGAAACAAAGTCACTGAAATTGTATTTTCAACTAGCCACAGCCTCAGAGAACAGGAAAAAAATCTGAAACAATGTGATGTCATACAGGCAGCCAATCTCAGGCTCTGGAGCCAGAAACAGGAAGAGACAAGTCTGTATCGACAGCTCGCCATGGGTGACTTCCTGTCCGTAGTCATTCTGAACAACACTGGCTTTTTTATGTTTTATTTTTCCTCTTGTAGCACATTAACAATGCATAACAAATTGAATTTTGAGGACAAGAAGGGATGAAATTTCCTCGTCACGTCACGCCAGTTTCTCCGACAGTGTTCCAAACATTTCACGATCAAGCTAAATTTGCACTCGTAGATCAAAAGGTACTATTTAGTCATAATGTGGTACTAAGATTATGAGCAACAAAAAAAAAAACATGACAGGATTTTTTAGACAAAGTTGGCAAAATCAGGCCTTGAAACTAATTATAGACTGTGTGATATAATTTTTCTGTAAAGATGCCTTAAATGGACTGTAAGGTACTTTGTAATCAGAATCATTGACACTTACAGATCTCTAATGCAAACCTTTTAATGTGTGATAACAGATGAATAATTCTTATGCAGAACTGTATTTCTATGGATCAATAGAGTAGTTATATAATATATGTGAAGCTGTTTTTAGTTGCATTCCAGGTAATTAGAGTAACACAGCAGAAAACTCTCCATCTTTCCTGTGTTTCTCAGGACATTTATATCAGTTTGAACATTAAGTAAATAAAGTCAAAAAATAGATGATCGGAAAAAGCCAACAACCATGCTTCCTCTCTCCCTTTTGCTCACCAGCATCTTCATCTCTTTTTCCACCACCATCGCCCTCATGTCTGTTCTAATCCTCTGCCTTTCAGCTCTTTCAGCATATTTTCATTCTCAACTTTAAGACTTAACAAAAATGGTGGCCATTTGCAGTGGAGATGGTCTCGGTCTCTCTCTCTCTCTCTCTCTCTCTCTCTCTCTCTCTCNCCTCCCCCCACCACCACCATAAGGAAATGTAATCTGTCTGTCTAGGTTAGTCATACTGTAACGTAACAGAATGGTTGATGGTTGTACCGTAATGAAGCGATATGACTCTCCTCAGAGTCGCTCTACGGATGTAATGCCTATTTCTATAACAGATCCTCCTGTGGAGAGAAGGCTGAACGTCGTGGTTCCCATCGTTCTCTGCATCACCACAAACCCAGAGAAAGAACAAAGTGTTTTCATGCGCTTGTGTTGGGTTTTTTACATTTACGGTCCGTTGTTCTTGTGATTTATGCCAGACACCAATCAGCGTGGCACTTTAATAGCAGCTTTTGCTCCACATTTTGCGTGCTGCCTTGCGTTAATGATTCGTTCATAAAGTCTTTGGCAAAGCCCAAGAATCAGTCCTAGTAATTCCAAAAAGGAAGAAAAACAGAACAATCCTTCTTCTGGCCTTAATCATTCTGTACACTTTAAAGTTATCTACTATGCAAATACATGAAATTGTCTAAAAGGTCAGCTATATTATATTTCATTATTATTTCATTAGTATATTATTATTTCATTATTATAGCTACATCATATTTCATTATTTAATTTGACAAAATAAGCCCCTACTAACTATCAAAGATGATTTGAAATGTGTGTGAGCTGAGGTGTGTGTCTGGGTGTTTGGTGTGCCTTAAATCCCAGTGTAAACAGAACAATATACAGTATTAAAAAGGAGGGTAGACCAGCAGACCATAAAAAAAAAAAAAGATAAATCACAATTTGGTCCTCTGATCCTTATCAATATATGTGTATTTAAACGGAGACAAAGCCCCCGTGTGTCCTGGCCTGAATGACCTCAGGTGCTCTATCTGCTTTGAGCGTCAGGCTGCAGTATGGCTGGTGGTTCTCGGTGCTCATCGGGGGTCTCTCTGTCCAGGTTATTTGTCTTTTTATACTTTAGGTACTTTCTTTGGTTAAACTCGTGTAGTTTGTGTTCGTTCTTTTCTCTTTATTTCTCTCTTTTAAACAACTTGACCATCTGTTGTTACTGTAGTTTAAAAAAAAAAAACTCTCAGAAGAGTTTGTTTCATATAGACAGGNACCATCTGTTGTTACTGTAGTTTAAAAAAAAAAAACTCTCAGAAGAGTTTGTTTCATATAGACAGGTATTTTTGCTGACTTGAGTATATTTTACATGGATAATATATGATCGATGTTGTATGTTATATAGATGACATCTAATATTTGAATGTTTTAAATTTTATTTTTGTGAAAATATTAAAGGTTTATAGAATATTAACATCTCCCCTCTAGCCAGCCTTGCAACGAAGCATCTCACACCTTCTAATCAAAATTAACTGAGACTGACACTTTGCTTGCACGTGGTACGACATGCTTGCTTACTGTTAAACCTGCATATAGTGTGTGTACCTGTGTCCTGTATGCAATGAATGAATGAATGGCTTTGGGTTTTGTACAGTCTCATTCTGCATTGTACTGGGTATTGTAGGATTTAACGTCATCTTGCTNGCTTTGGGTTTTGTACAGTCTCATTCTGCATTGTACTGGGTATTGTAGGATTTAACGTCATCTTGCTTGCGTTTTAGTAAAGATAAAAATACTTCTGCTTTCTTTTTTTTTTAGTTAATATGCACTCATGACTACTGTAAATCTCACTTGAGAGGTGTGTGTAGAAATACTTGAGCCTTGCCTGCAGCTGCTTGTGAGGATGGAGGTGCAGGTGAAGCTTTGGCATCTGGCTGTTACACTAATATTGGATATCGGGGGGTTTGCATTTCAATATCTGAAGGTTTAAAGGGAGACTATTCAGCATGTAAAAACAACTGTAAAACAACTTTTGTGGCTGTAGAGGGCTCTGTGCAAAGTCAGGGAAACTGACCTCTATGACGTCACAAAGGTTACTTCCTGTTGTGCTAAAGATGAAGAACTAAAGGCACTCCTAGAAATGGTGTGCGTTGAATTCATTTAAAAGATCTAGAAAAGGCTTTAGGTTTCAAACGTGTCACTTTTATCACAACTGGAAGTAACCCTTGTGATGTCATAGAGGTCAGTTTCTCTGATTTATCCATCTACAACCACAAAATCAATCAATCAATCAAACTTTATTTATGTAGCACCTTTCATACAAGTCAGTGCAACTCAAAGTGCTTTACAGGCGATTGATAAATTTCAGAAGTATTAGAATATGAGACTAATGTACCTCAAAATAATAGGAAATAAAAGCAATGAAACACAAGACAATAAAAAAATAAGTAAGGAAAAAAAAATTTAAAGTGATTAATTAAAAATAATAAGATACTATAAAATTCTAAAACACTACATGAAAGTCAGGCTGAACAGATGGGTTTTAAGTCTACGTTTAAAAATATCAATATTTTCAGCTCGTCTCAGATCCTCAGGANAACAGATGGGTTTTAAGTCTACGTTTAAAAATATCAATATTTTCAGCTCGTCTCAGATCCTCAGGAAGGCTGTTCCAACAATTTGAAGCATAACAACTAAAAGCTGCATTGCCGAAAGTTTTAGTTCTGCTCTTTGGGACAGTTGAGAGCAAAGCACCAGAGGATCTGAGGGACGTTTCAGGTTCATAGATTAAAAGCATTTCTGATAGGTAGCCTGGCGCAAGACCATGTAGTGCCTTATAAACTAATAAAATCATTTTAAAATCAATACAAAAGCCTTTCTACAGTTGGTTAAACATACTGAATAGTGCCAATAGACCAGTAATCTGGATTTTTAGTGTGAAAAATTAGTCTAATTATCCTTTAAGACAACTGGGAGGAAAAGATAGAGAACCAGCTGTCAGCTGAAGTAGATCCAGTGTAAAGTAAATAAAAATTACAAGTAAGAAGTAGTAACAAGTAACGTTTGAATTTTTTTCTTATGAAAGGGGGGGTGACTGAAATTTGCAGCTCCTACTGAGAACCTTCAGACATTTACAAAGACATGAATTCAATGAAGATGCATCGCTTCCTCTGACATATTTCTGATGTTTTTTTTCCTCTCATTACTGTAATAATGATTAATTATGCCATGAACTGACTTCCTGATTCTGTGCACATGTGCATGTTCTCATTGCAGAAAAAATGTCTTAAACAACTGAGATCAATCTAATGTTGTATTGGTGAGTAACATGGTACAACTGTATACAATGTATGCACTGTGACCTGAAAATAAATTGTTCCATTTCATTCTGATGCAAATTCTGACCTTTTTTGACCATAATGTCAGTAATGTCATAGATACAGTTTATATCTGAAAACACACACAACTCATGTATAAATGATGCTGGTTTATATTGAATAGTGCAGTATGGGAGGATGTTGGTGTATTGGCTTGTTGGAGGAAGTGTGAGGTAAAATATAAACTTTTTAGATTTGGAAATAAATCAGTGAATCTCAAACTTTCAAACCAAGTCCCAACATTCAAGAAGCCAAAAACTCCAAGACAAATTGCAGGGAAACCTCCTGAATGTGTGCTGCACTGAAAACTAAGCTTGAAAAGTTACTGAACCTCGTAGAATGAAAGAACTTGGTGTGCTCACAGGATGTGCAGGGCTATTTTAACAAAAAATCTGAACCTTAATTAAAAAAGACGAAAATGATTACATTTGAAAGCCATTTTATTTGTGACTATTTTGTCACTAACAGAATTTTCATATCTTTCATTTGTTTTGATTCGCTGCAGAAAGTTCTACCTAGTCATCCACCAGAGGGCACTTCAAGTACCACCAGTGGTACATACGTCACAGTTTGAGAACCAGTGAAATAACTTAATCTAAATACAATCACTTTGTTTACCACAAAATTTTCTATGTACAATTTCCAACAATTACCAGAGAAAAAAAATTCACAGTAAAGTAGCAAATCATTCCAGTCTGTACACTTTAATGTGACGCCTCTGTGCCATAAGAAACTGAGAAACTAGCTTGACTAGAGCAAAACATACTGTACAGTACATGACTTATAAAAGACAATTTGCCAGCAAAGAGCTACAGTATGAAAAATAAATAATAGGCAACAATGAGCATATAAAGGTGGAACACACAAAAATTGAAAAGGCATTTTCTCTTAATTACAAGGATTAAATACCTTGATTTTTATTACTTTTCACTAATCTATCTATCTTAAATATGGATCAGACAGACATAAATCACACAAAGATGTGACAGATCTCCACTTTATAATCTCTAACACCATTTAGTTGGATGTACTGTAGGGTGGTGACGTCACAGGAAGACGGATAACACACAAGCACAAATACACAAAAACAGTGTGACATCTTTTACAGTCTCCCACCACGTTCATATGCAAATGAAGAAAACTGTTTGCAATTTAATGATTATTACTAAGATGGACTATTTACTTTTGATTGTGAAATCTAATTACAGCAAATTACATCATCTATTGACATGTTTTTTGTTATTTCTGAGGTTGTATCTCATATGAGTCTCTCCATAGGTGGAGGCTGTGTGATGCTCCACATCTCCACCCGGGATCCCTCCTTCTCCTGTCGGCTTGGACTGTAGGTGCCGCGGGTGGCGCGGTGGTTTAGCACCACCACCAGGCCGACAGAGGTCAAGATCAGAGCCAGTAGCAGCATGACAGACACCACACTGATGGACACTAAGAGGTCAGAGGTCAAACCCTGAGAGGTCAACTGGAGGGATAAAGGGAAAGAAAAGAAGTGATAGTTTTTGGCAAGGGGTTAGTGTTATCTGCCGTATATACTTGACTATAAGCTGACCCCCGATTTTGACCTGCAAATTTAGATATTTAAAGAAACCTGCATATAAGCCGCCCCCCTGATGTTGTTTCCGTCAATTTATTTGTTTAGCAAGTTATCTGTTTTTCTGAGAATTGTCATAGTATTCCTGTGATTTTCTGAAAATAATCCATGTACCGGTACCGGTAAACAGCTGATTACCAGAAGTAACATTAGCTAACATTAGGTTTTCCAGACTCCTCTTCCTCGTCTGAATCCATTGATGAAGGTAAGGAAAGCTTTACAAATGAGCTATAATTATCATGGCGCTTATTTAACTTATTTAGCCGTGTAATTATTGTGGTTTTTTTTTTTTTTCATTAAGAATCTCACCCATTACGTGTTTTCAGTAATTATCCTGTACCTGAGTCGATGCGGGCCTGTCTGTGCTGGACATTCCTCGATATGGAGTTTTGGAATTACCCCAGCCGACCTCCTGATGTTGTTCCATCAGTTTATTTGTTTAGCAAATTACCTGTTTTTCTGGGTATTTTCATAGTATTCCTCTGATTTTTCGAAAATAATCCATGTACCGTACCGGTAAACATGATATTTATTTCAGCAGCTGATTACCGTAACTGATGGATCACATCCGCAAAATGTGCTGGATAAGACGTTTTCTCAGGAAATACATAATTCTAAGGTATGATTTAAACTATTTTCCATGGTTAGTGGTAATGGGTAGTATTTCCACCCCTGGAAATTTCCTTCTCTGGGATCCGATTTGAATTTCTCNAAAAAAAAAAAAAAAAAAAAAATTTGGCTTATACTCAAGTATATACGAGATGATGTAGATGATGTTTACACACAGGATACATGAGGTATATACAGTATAATGCCTGTCACTTTCAAACACTGACACACTCTTTGGTTCTTTCCCTCTTTCTCTGTCATGGCTGCATTACACCAGACGCTCCACGCGTTCTGCCAAAGTGCTGATGGCTGCATTTCCCAGCTCAGCAGGTGGGTTTCGACCACCAGGAGCCTCGAGCTGCTGTGGACTGAACCCTCCCTCCATCTGCCGCCTCGCTCGCAGTTTGGCCACAGCCAGTGCCAGCCCCAGCATCACCACTATCGCCAAGACAACCAGACACGGTGCCAACACTGCCGCCACCCGTGAGCTGTATGGAGCACGCACCGCCTGTGGAGGATCACACACAAGATGATCCCAACAAAACACTCCAATACGACAAAACACCAAAAATATCACACACACGCTTCATGGCTGCTTTACATGGAGTGTGAGATTTGGATGCAGAAGCTGCACTTTTAACTAACACCACTAAAGCCTTTTGATCTTCACACACATGCACACACACACACACTGAAGAGCTTGACTACCACAAGAAACACTATTTCCCTGTTTCCCATATGCATGCAAACACACACAGGCCTTTGATTCTGGACCTCCACAGTCAAACCCCTTGAATCAAGTGGAATCAAAGCAGCAGGTGAGTGATTGTCGACATTCATTAACGTTGTCGTAGCTGGCAGCAGCAGCAGCCAAGGCAGCAGCAGAAGAAGAAGAAGCACTTACTTTGGTAGTTGTGCTTGGTGTAATAGTGGTGACACTCGGAGTGGCTGCTACAAGGTTACCAACAACCACAACAAGCTGTAAGTATCACTACATAATGCTTAAAATCCTGCCTTACACTTTCTCCTCTTAGTGAATTTGTCAGGTTACACGGAAATTTCACAAGTCAGCAAACTTTACACTGGGCAATCAACAGGGAATGCCTCACATAATTCTAATAAAAAATACAACCATCCATATCATCCGTATCCCGAGGCAGAAAATATCTTATGCGCTCATGCACAATGCTGTAGACATTACACTTTCTCTCTCTCTCTCTCTCTCTCTCTCTCTCTACAGGTTCTTTGTTGACTCCTGAAAGTGCTTACCTGTCATTGCAGCACAGTTGGCTGTCAGAGCGAGTGTGACACAAGTGAACCGTAGCAGCCTCCAGCCAGGACCCACCATCAGTCACCGAGTGCCACACACAGACACAGAGATGTCTAACTAACCAGTCTCTGAGGTACTCAGCGAGGCCACCCCGAAGAACAGCGACACACACAGAGACAGCAGCAATACTTCCCTGCTGTCAGCACTATCAACGTACCGTGTGTGTGTGTGCCTGCCTGCCAGATAAGCTGCCCTCATACGTTTCTGTGAAGCAGACCAAACTTATGTGAATGCCACCAGCTCTCTGCTGAAGCTGCAGTTCAGTGCCAGATGCAGCTTTTTTGCTGGCAAAGCACATTTCTCCCTCTCTGCTGCTCTCAAAGGATGGTCACATCAGTGCAGACCCTGAGAAACGATCTCCTATTTTCTACTCCTTTCCTCACCATTAGGGCTACACACACACACACATACGCGCACGCATGCATGCACGCATACTTGGAAAATATGAGAGGTAAGAGAAGACAGGTGTACGAGTGAGGACTACCTTTGCCAAAATGTGTGTGACAGTTATGTTCAAAATATAAAACCAGATACTGTGTGTGTGTGTGTGAGACGGGGGGGTAGGGTTATTCTAGGATATACCCATACTGTATCTTGTTAAGAGGGATTAGGTATCTATGTTTGGTGTCAGGCTAGCCACCTGACTTCTGCATGTTCTCTCTCTAACACACACACTGAGAGAGAGAGAGAGAGAGAGAGAGAGATCTTGATACACACTGTCAAAACCAACATGAAGAGGAGACATTGTTCATGTTCATGACTCAAATCAATGTGATGGGATAAAACTGACTTTTGTTGGGAGATGAACTGATGATTTTGGAAACGAAACCAAGCTTGGTGACAGAGGAGGAAATCTGGAGATGAAAAGGAGGACAGACGACAGATCAAAGCTGGTAAGAAAGATTTTTTATTTACAAAGACAGAAAGAGACAAGACAGGTGAGACGTGAAGACAGGAGATGATGAAAGAATCACAGACAAACAAGAAGTTAAAAGTAATACCAATCATTCAGCATCCGCAGCAAGGCTGAAAGGCTGAAAAACACCAGCTAACAAGAAGATTACGACACGGAGGCAGTGTTAGAGCACATGAAAGGTTGACTGTGGTAAGCAGGTGAAGCAGAGCCATGGAGAATTACACTGAAAACGTGTTTGTCGTACAGGAAGGTTTAGAGACAGAAGCTTCTTTGGTACAAAACAACGTGCAGCAGTCTGCCAAAAACCACAAACCATAAAGAGCAAAGCAACTTTCGACAACACTGTTTCTCATTGTACATACAGTCATCCATATAAAACCCCAAACAGATTCAGACAAGCCTGACGAGTGCTACTGAACATAGACTATCATCTTGTGCAATTGCAAAACTTTATTTGGTTTCTGATGGTTTCTATAGATTTACCACCTCTGTGATTTTCAGCTTATTTCTTTTTTCCTTTTTTTTTTCTTTTTTTCTTTTTTATTTTCAGCTTATTTCTATCAAAAGCTGCTGTTACATGCATATTGCAAGTTTTTATAAATAGTTGCTGCCGGTCGTAAGTTTCATTTTAAGGCACAGAAGTGGCTCCAAGTTAGAGTTAGACTAGAACCGAAGTCTAAATCGATAAAACTGTAACTTTCTCCAGTTTCTGATTGATTCTACTGTGTATTACTACTAACTACTATACTACAGGGCTTTCCTTGCTTTTATTCACGATCAAATGCAGAAGTGATGAAGAAAAAATAAGTACTAATGTTAAATATTCCATTACAATTACAATTAGTGTGATTAGATTACAATTAGTGTGCTCAAAATTCTACTTAAGTTTAAGTTATCAAATATTAGCAGCAAATTGTACTCAAGTATCAAAATTACAAGTGCCAATCTTGTTAAATTATTGATGCATTCACATGTATTGGCCTGGTATAACCCTGGAGATTCTTGGAACAAACAACGTTTTTACCCTATAATGTGAAAAATCATCTTTCTGCTATTTTAGAGAGTTTGTAATAAAATAATAACAAAATTCACCTAATCCAAGTTTTGGGATTTCCCTGCTGTCAGATCATCATATACTTCTTAATGCTACAGAAAATTATCTTTCTTTCCTTTATAAAACTCTTTTGAGATAATATCCAAAAGTCCATTTTGCAATCAAGTAGTGGAGTAAAAAGTACAATATTCGAATACTGCAGTATGCTAAATTCTGAAAGGTAATGGCTGCACAGAAAGTAACACAAAATGTAAGTACCCAAGTACCTCAAACTGTACTTATACATATACTAGATGAGTAAATACTCATCTAGTACTCATCTCTCCTACCTCATCCTCAGCCTGAGGATGAGGTAGGAGAGCAGCTGGAAGAGGTTCTGCCACAGCAGCATGGCCGCGTAAAAGTAAATGTCGCTTACGTCCGTCTGGCACAGATCTCCAGCGTAGCTCATGTCACACATGCAGACAAACTTGTTGATGAGGTTGCGGCAGTAGCCTCCATTCAGACAGGGGTTGGACATGCACTCATCCACCTCCTGCTCACACCTACACATGAAAAAAAAGNCCATTCAGACAGGGGTTGGACATGCACTCATCCACCTCCTGCTCACACCTACACATGAAAAAAAAGATCAACTGAGATGGATTAGGGAATCCATTGATTGAACCTTTTCTCTCTGTCTGTGAGTTTTCTCTTTTCCAGGTATCTTTTTTTTTTTTTTTTTTTTTGTCGTACCGGTGTCCGGTGAAGCCGGCTGGACAGTCACAGGAGAGTTCTCGCTCAGTGCAGTTCCCTCCATTGAAGCAGGTGTAGTTTCTGGTGCCATCACCACAAACAGATACAGGCAGCTTGGGCCGTCTGATAGAGGAAAGACATAAACAGGTAAAGGTGTTATTTGTGTGTAGGCCTGTGTGGGCATTCTTGCAGCCTTGGTTGGTTGGTTGGTTTTTTGTTTGGTTGGTTCACAGCATTGGTTCATAAAATTGGTTTATGAACCAATTTTGACTAAACTTGGTGGAAGGGTGGGGCATGGCAGAGTGTGAATCTGGATCCAGTGGCAGATCCAGGAATTTTCAAAATGATTTCTTAACATTTTGAGCTAGGGTGTTTTTTTTNTTTTTTTTTTTTTTTAAATATATTTTTGTCAATTTCTTCCAAAGTAATACACCAATCTCCATGAAATAATCTGGCATATTTATCCTGCAATTTGGTCTGGATCTGGATCCATGTCCAGGGCTAAAATGTATGCTTGGACAGGGGGCACATTAACAAAATTATTGATTCAGTAGCATGCATATGGTTTTGATTTATTGTCACATCCCTTTGGCTGGTTGCTCTCCCTAATTGTTTGTGTCCAGCTAGGTATCAGGAGGCGGAGACATGTTCATCAGCTGAGTGGAGGCATCAGGGCCCCATTGCTGCTACTACAGCTTAAAAGATCAGCACATGCTTCAGTCAGATGAGATCCTCCATCGCCGCACTATGTTTGGTCATTTGTGTTGCCGCTTCTTGTCCAGATTCAACATGCCACTATCCATTGTTTCATTTATGTTATAAATAATGTAAATAAATGATTGGATCAAACGTCCTCACTTGCATTCCTCCATTAATTTGTTGCATCGCTGAGCCGGGCATAACAGATTTGGGGGCTCGTCCGGGATTTATCTTGAACAGTTTCAAAGATAGATCCAGGAAATTTATATGTTTATTAGTACTCCTCTCTTCCTCTTTAAGTCATTTTGTTATTAGATCAAGACAGCCTTTATCTATGCTTGTTCGGTCTTGGCAGAGGCATGTGCTCTGATGAGTGCTGCTGATCATTTATGTTTGGTGGTGCTGTGGGTCGTGTGCAGTGGAGTTTGTCATCTTTAAATCTGCAGGAAACAAATGAAACAGCAGGACAGGAGCTTGTATTGTTCGGCTTCTCGCTGTTCTCCACAGGAGGGACAAAGAGGCTTATCAGGGCAACCAGGATAATAAGATTAAAGACCTCTGTAACTATTCAGCAGCAGGACGTCAAGACACATGTACAGGAATGACAAAGCCAAATGTTTCTGCTTGGAGCAGAGCAGCTAAAATAAAACTCAGTTACAAACTACAGGCTGTGTCAGTTTAGATGTTATACTTTGGTAGATGCAGCAATCATTTTGAACTATAAAATTATTTTACAGAGAGAGTTCCTCTTAGCTTTGCTGGGTATTTTGTAGCTTGCAGTTGGAGACATGGGAGACAGAAAACATTGTACATGACAATTGAGAGACAAATATCTCACAACAAACGCCCAAGAAACCGAAAAAACAACTTACACTTTTCTGACAACGATGTACCACGGAATCTCTTCAACTCGCTCGCTGAAAGATGGAAAAAGGGAGAAACAGGCACAAACAAGAGACACAAACAAAAAAGTCATTTTGATGAAAACTTTGCAGCACAGATGTTCCCAGTAAAGAGATGTGCACCTTGTCTGGTTGCTCCATGCTTGCAAAGGTTTGCTTGTGAAATGGAGCAAATGTAAGATAGTGTGTGTTTATGGGATAAATGGTTGGAGGCGTTCCCCTGATGGTTCTCTGAGGCAAACAGCAGATGACAGGGGAAAGAAAGCAGAGAGCCTGCGAGACGCCGTGGCAGACTGAGGACTTTTCTAGACACTAGAATAGAAATGCAGCATCTGAGACGCTCGGAGCAGGCAGGGTGGAAATGCTGAATAGAGGCAGAGACGTGCAAATCTGTGTGATCCTCTGTTGGTGCAATTTTGGAACAATTATTTGAGTGTTTGTGTTCACAAATTACAAATTATTATTCTCAGCAGTTCACACAAGTAGCAGATATGGAGTCTGAACAGTGCCAGTATAATGTAAGTAGTAATTATACCCAGTTAATTAATTATGTTTCATTAAATTGAAATTAAGTCTAAAGTTGAAAGGACCATACCAGCCATTTTGCATGTTTCAGCCTAATATATTCAATTTTCATACAGGTAATGTTACTGACAATCATTTCTCAAAGCATGCTACTGGAATGGTGATTTTTTTTTTTTTTTTTTTTNTTTTTTTTTTTTTTTTTTTTCTCCTGCCTTTCAGACCCTCTATTGGTTTCAGTTCATTCTGGTATGCTATTAAAATCAACTTGTTGATATTTGAAACGTTATTGGAAGATTGTTATTGGGTTTTTTTTTAGAAGTTATGTAATTTTAGCATTTAAGCACAATAAAAAGCATGGGGTGAATGTATATCTCCACTGGGGAAAATAGTCCCAAAAGAAGACCTGCATTTATTGAACAATTTTAATGATCATGACTTCATAAGGCTGCGGAACTATTAGCAGGCAAAACATTGATTTTTTTAAGGTGGGTGTATCGCTTGAATATTTGATTTTGAAAGACTAAGAGATTTTGCAAAATATCAAGAAAGCTGAAATACGGTTTTATCCTTTGGGAAATCATTGTCAGCAACATAACACTGTATGAAAATTGAATATATTAGGCTCAAACATGCAAAATGGCCAGTATGGTCCTTTAAGTGGTAAGATCAATAATGAGTTTTAAATGGATTCATAAAATAGGCTTTTAATTAAATTTTTTTTTATTACGTTTACTAATCTTTCTTTCACTCTCTTTCTACCAAGTCATTTTTCCTTTGCTTTAATATTACCAGTTTCTGCTTAGTGATCTCTTTATGTTTCAAAGACAGCTTTAAATCTCAGCATGCAACCACAGGAGCTCTGATTTGTCAGTTCTTCCTAACAGAATTTTTCTGTTCTGTGGGTCTTACACACTGGATGCATGACTTCAAAACAAAACAAGGACATAATGGAAATTGTAAATATTAAACTGGGAAAAATAAATTGGGAGACAGAAGATGCGAGGAAGACATAAATAAAATGATTAACAAAAAGCACATCTTAATGGCTTTTTTGCAAAAGCATTTTGTAAATTAATTTTAAAATAGTTACAATAATTTAAAGACAAAATGAAACAATAATAAAAACTTGCAAATTTAATTTTTATTTTATAACTTTTGAATTTTTATAACTTTTATAACTTTTTATTTTATAACTTTTATTTCATAAATTTTTATTTTATAACTTTTGATCCTTTTAATATTTAAATGTCCATTTAATTAACCACAATATGAATACTTCTTAATACACCAATTAATTAACTGATAATTATTAATCCCTGATAAAGAGTATAATTATTGCAGAGGCACAGGATTCCATATAAGGAGGCCTGTGTATTCAGAAAATGAATGCAGAAAATTTTTATGTTGAAATTGTTTCCTCAAGTGTTGGTGCTTAATGAGTCTATTGTTCTATTATATTGTATTCTATTCTATACCATTCTATTGTACAGTAATGTATTGTCTTCTGTTGTATTATATTGTATTGTGCTGTGTTGTACTGTATCATATTGCATTGTATTGTCTCATTTTCTATTCTATTCTATTCTATTCTATTCTATTCTATTCTATTCTATAAAGCTATATTATTTTCAGTTTTATTCAATTCTATTCTATATTCATGTTGAACTTACTTGCAGTAGGGTCCCGTGTAGTTCTCGGCACAGAGACATGCGTACGTGTCAAGCCCGTGCAGACAGGTGCCCCCGTGAGCACACTGGTGATTTTCACACACATCCACCTTCTCCTCACAGTCTACACCTGCATAACCAAACTCACAGGCACACTCATATGTCAGCCCGTTCACACTGCAGTTGCCATGAACACAGGGATTAGAAGCACAAGTGTTGGTAAAGACATCACAGCGGCGCCCAGCCCAGCCCTCGCCGCAGCTGCAGTTAAATGCATTGAAGAGGTCCAGGCACTCCCCTCCGTTCAGGCAGGGGTTGGGCTGACACATGGGGTCCCCGCTGCAGCCGCTGAGCATTGGCAGCAGTGAAGTCCGGATGAACTGCTCCTCCTGCAGGCGTGGGAGGTTCACCTCAGAGGAGCTGAAGTAAGGCAGGGCGATGCCACCCAACTCCACAGTGCCCAGACACCCAGCAAAGTTCCAGCCAGCGTCAGGGCCCAAGTCCCCCAGAAAGATGTCCACCCCCTGCCTGAGGAAATCCAGGTTGCCACCCAGGCTGCTGGAAGTGTTGGCTTCCTCTACTTCCTCATCCAGCACCAGTGTCCAGTTTGAGGTTTTTGCCCACGGTGCTGTCATGAAGAGGTGAACACTGTGCCACTCACCATCACTGACAGGCATTTGGCTGCTCAGACTTACTGCAGACAAACCCACCTCTCCATCCCCTCCCTCTTCTCCATCTTCTCCAGTGAAGCTCTGAAGCTCCATGAAGAGCAAACCATCCTGAACAGAGAGAGTGATGAATGCTGAACCCTTCTTTGCGTGTAGAATAGTCGCACGCTGATTCCGTGTGCGCAGGTTTAGGGAGAGGTTGGTGAGGTTGCGGTATACATGACCATTTCCCCGGTAGGACAGCACGCTGCTTTTATTTAAGAAGGTTGCATTGGAGTAGCCTAAGGGATCAGGAAAAATACATGAGCATATTAACTCATTTACAGACTTTTCACACCATTATACTTCTTTTGTGAGTATGGCTCAACTTTTACCATTGTTGATTATCTAAAGGTTTTATGAACCAGAACACAACATCTCATGATCGCATGTAAAAATACTCTGACTTTACTAATACTTTGCCTAATATAGCTTTCCCACAAAAATGTTCCTCAAAGGAGGGTGATCCTTTTTTTTATTTGGATCAGTGATTGTAACTTTAAACAGTTTGGACTATAATTGCACCACATGATCAATCTGGATTTCGCTTACATTCATATCCCTGGTTCAGCATCCTGCACTCCGTGTCTGTGGGACATGGTGACAGCTCACACCACCTGACTTCTTCGCAGCGGCGCCCTGCTGTGTTGGGTGGGCAAGTGCAGACAAAGTCGTCCCATAAGAAGAAGCACATCCCCCCATTTAGACAAGGGTTTCTCTGAGAATGAGAAATTGATAAAGGCTTAGTTTTACTAAGTGCTGCAGAAAGATTCATTTTAAAGCATTAAATATGAGATATATCCATGCGAGAATACTTTCACAGACATGGGTAAAACTGAAGGTGAAATCTTTCTGCAGAGCATCAATGCTATGTTTGTGCTGGTTGTTCACTCACATTGCAGATATTGTCACCAGAGCACCCAGCCATCACATTTTCCATGATCTCCAGAGGGTAGGACCTCACTGAGGTGTCCAACCCAAAGAACTGCAGCCTCCTGTCATTGATCCTCAGGTCCTGGATACATCCTTTAAAGTATCCGCCAAATGCTGACGTAGTCCTCCTCTCCAGCAGACCTCCCACATAGACAACATCCCATGCTTGGACATAGACTGTCCTAACCTCCACAGAGCCTTGTTTCAGGCCTGCTATGTATAGTGTCATACGCTTCCGCACCACTTCCACACTGACAAAGTGAACTTCCCCATCATTGATTTCACTCTCACCCATTAAGCTCTCAAAGTTATTGAGCTGAACTTTGACCATGCCGTCCTCCAACCACATGCGCAGATATTGGCTGCTGCTATTGGTGAGCACCAGCAGGAGTCCAGAGTGCTTTCGTGTATGCAGGAAGAGGGAGATGGTCAGGTCATGACCCAGATCCTCAGTGATGGTGAACACAGCGTAACTATGAGAGTCCTCATCCCCAAAGCGTGCAGTCACATGTTCTAAAAGCGCAGAAAAAGAAAAAAAATGACAAAGCTGAAATGGTGAAGTGTCAATATTGGAAAGGATCTCAATAAATCAGTTTTCATGAGCTTAACAAGCCTGAGCTTAAAAAAACAGAAACCTTATAAGCTTGACCACTGTGCACTTTAAGATTTTAAGTTTTTGTTGTCCTTTGGTTATAGTGAAAACATAAAACTACATAAGCCAATGTTACAAGCTTCTCAGGGGTGGAAAATAACTAAATACATGTATTCATGTACTGTATTTAACTACAGCTTTCAAGAAACTGTATTTAAGGACTTCCATTTTGTGCTACTTTGTGATTGTGTTCTATTATTAAATTTCAGATGAAAATGTTGTACTTTTTACTCCCCTACATTTGACGATTAAGGCTTTAAATTCAATATAACACAAATTCATAACATCCTGCTATTGTCAAGTAAAACCTTGTTGCTCAGCTTTGCCTTAGCTGGATATTATGAAACAATTGACAGTATCAAAGAGAAAGAAACTGGTAAATGTACTCAACCCGTGGAGGACCAGATGATTGTTCTGAAAGCATCTGAAAATCCTTCTGAAATCTTGAAATCTCCAAAATTGGAGGGGAAAAAAAGGTTTTTTACTGAATGTGATAGAAAATACTGTATCTTCATCTTTTGTTTTTCAAATTTTCAAATTCAAATTTTTCAAGTTTTTGTGTTTTGGGGGATTTTAGTAATTTAACACTAACAGGAATCATCATGTCACTTGAGTAAATTTTACGTCTGGTCTTGTTTGTTTTTACTTACATAGAATTTGGACTGCAGGACTTTTAACTGTAATAAAGTATTTTTCCATATACTTCCATACTCTTATTTAAGTAAAAGATTTGATCTGAGCACTATTAATATTTGAATATGCAGCTAGGTGCAGAATTTAAACAAACTGGAGGGAAAGCAACAGTTTATGAGCTCTAGAAGAACTGGCAGAGAAACAGGAAATTTAAGTTGCCACCAGCCCTCATGTATGTTCTGTGTTCACTGTCAGCACTTTCCACTGTGGGTTTGTCACCTTATAAACCAGGCAGGACACTGAGAATACAAGAAGACAGAGGAGAGAGGAAATTCTGCAGCTGGTCATATAAAAGGCAGATGGAGGAACGCTGTTAACTCCTTTTAATATTCTGTGCCTGTCCCTCAGTGTGTACTTGCATGGATGCAACATGTGTGTGCATGTATCCCATCAGATACTGTGATCACTATCTTCTTTGATAGACTCAAGGATGCCACTGATGTCCTAAATTGGGAAAAAAAAAAAAACAAAAAAAAAACAGAACTGATATGGTAAATATGTTCAGTAAAATCTTTAAAGCTACAGTTATGTTAAACTCATCATAATTCATTTCTGATGTACTGATCACAGTTTTCCATTGTTAACTCAATGTCATTTCTAAGCATGTCCTGTATTTCCGACATGGAATCCTTATATCCTTAATCCGGTCACATAAGAGGATCTTTGCCTTTACCGTGGCTTTTCACTGGCCTCATCTCTACTCCCTTAACTCCTGTGACACAGAAGAAGAATTATTTAATCAACTGATTTGTGTAGCTTAAAGCTCTCTGGTGAATCCCCAACCCTTATTTTCCTGACTGAAGTGGAAAAATCCAAATGTGTTTGAACCTAAATTTCCAGAAATAGCAAGTTTAGAATTGTAGCTTTTGGAGTATGTATGTGTTGTTGCAGGAACAATTCAAGTACAATTCCCTGTTTTGTCCTTTAAAATGTACAACTAGCCTATATACAGTATGTACCCCATATGATGTAATCTTTAATCAATGGTATAATATAGATATATATATGGACACTTTTTTCAATTGTGTCTTTCTGATTCCCCATTGACTCCAACTGGTAATATCTGTGCATCTATGCAACATACCCTCCTCACATTCCTGTCCTTCGTAAGGCCTTGAACACTTGCACTTGTATCTCTGCCACAGGTTGATACACTGGCCTTTGTTTTGGCAAGGCACATCCAGGCAGCGGTCCCTGTGACTGCAGCCAGGAGAGACATTGACTGCAGAGTCACTCAGCCATTCCTCAGGGACAATGAGCTGTGAGTCCACAAACACGTCCCGCATGCAGCCGACGAATGCTGGGAGGGGAGAGTCTTTTGAGTCCTTAAGCACTCCTCCGATGAAAGTGTTCTGAAGGGGTGACACCAGCCCAGCAAGGGTGCTTTTGACTGTGGCTACCTTTTGGCACTCCACGTTCTCGCAGTTCCCAGTATCATCCAAGAGTTTCAGACTGAGCATCCACCTTTCAAGCACAGCCTCCGCAGAATGCCACTCTCCATCTGTGACATTGTGTGGAATCTCCAGAGTCTGAATTGAGGTTTGCGTTTCAGCCTCAACAAAGGCCTCCTTCCTCAGTTTTAGACAAAGATGCCCTCCCTCAAGCTCCAGGCTCAGCAGCAGCCCCCTGTTGTTCCTCTGGAACAGCACCACCCTGGGCAGAACAGTCTGGAAGCTCAGGGTGATGTTGCAAGAGGACTCTGCATCCACCAGGGGGCTCTGAAGCAGCAAATAGCCACTACGTTCAAAGGAGAAAGTGGTGGAGGTCTGACAGAGGGGGCCAGTGAACCCAGCTGAGCAGGAGCAGGTGTAGCCGTGAGTCCCATCCATCAGGAAGGGGGAGCAGGAAGCCTGGTTTTGGCACTCATGCCCCTTGCAGCCCACCAGCCTCACCTCACAGTTTACACCTCCATACAGAACACCATCTTCACTTTGTTTGAGGCAGTGGCAAATGTAGCTTCCCACGTGGCTTTCACACCAGCCCCCATTCTGACACGGATCGAGGTCACACTGGTTTATCACCTCCTGGCAGAAGGAACCTGTGAACAGATGAAAAGAATAACATAGTCAGCATATAGTCATAAATTCTTCATTAATTTGTGACAACAATCTTCAAGCTGCTTATGTAAAATGTGGTCTGATTGTGATAATTCTGCTTTTACTTGTCGTGGACTGTGATGTGACCAGAGTTCATAATGACGGCCAGCGTAGTTAACACTGAACATGCGTCCATTTTTGCTGTTCCCCTCAGTCTATGCTATGTACTTTACCTGCAGATCTGTTTATTTGTCTATGGATCATTAACGAGAATCCTTCCTCCATCTTGTCACAAACTCTGTTCTATTCTTTTAATTATCAATTTCAGAATTATCCCACTCATACTCTGTAAACTCAAGCCTCCTGTTTGTCGAACAGTTTGAAGGTTGCATATGAACCTTCATATACAGAGGTTCAATTTTGTGGAATGTCCTGCCTCCAAATTTCATTGAATTGTCTCATCATCAATTCAAGAAAGCTGTAGAGATTGTTGTGTTCTCAACCATGTTACCTGTATGGACTTTCACTTTAAACTCTTTTTTGTGTGTTGCCTTCGGAGTCTGATATTTTGCTGCTATTACTCCAAGAAATTCCAAATGTTCTTTTACTGTTTTGCTTTGCTGTTTATTTTTCTTTTTCTGATTTTCCTTTTTCAAATTGTCTTATAATTTACATATTGTCATATCTTCTGGAGAACCCTCCAGAAGCCTGTTCCCTGAATCCTGTTCAAGCCCCTTGAGGGTTTTTTATGCAGCTCTCCCTCACATTTTCTTTTATTTTTCTTTTCCAAAATTTCTTTTTTTTTTTTTTTTTNTTTTTTTTTTTTTTTTTTGATATATGTGAAAACAAATAAACTAAATTAAACTACATCCATTATTCTCTAAAAATTTCTACCAACTGTTTTTATCTTGAAATCTCTGCATGTATTGAAATGCTATAGTACTTCAATTTTGCTCTGTAGACAAATTTTGAGAGCTAAAATTGCAAGAGAATTCAATGATCAGTGATTAAACTAGTATTTGTGGAAAGAACCAGTGAAGTAACACATTTTCTTACATATAGGTAGATAAAGGTGTAAAGATGTTACCTGTTCCGAGCAACAAAATGCTCCAAACCCACGGTGTGCGTGTCCACATCGTGCCAGCACTATCTCCCCCGTATCGCCCCACACATATCTACATACAACTTATTATTTTCTCTGTGTTGAGTGCCATTGTGTGAATAGGCCATCCCAATGAAACTCTGTTCAGGTCTGCTTCTCCACGGCCATGTAGAACTAAATGTCTCTAGTCAGCAGACCAGCAAGCAAAGCCAGATCCTGGGGATTAAACTAATGCTATTTGGTCACCTTACTTAGTCACTACCACTGCAACTGGCTGGGAGTAAATTTTTAGAGCACAGCTCACAGCAGGCAGCAGCTCACAGTCTTACCTCCAATGTTAGATTAAAAGGTTATGTAAGCAGGAGCATTACAATATTCACCATCATCTTTTCCAACAGTAATATCTAGATAGCTAGATAGAAGATATTAGATCTGCTAGACAGGTAGATCTGATACATCTGCAAATTACAATACAGACTTTCTCTAAACATGCTATGTGTTTTGGTCTGCATTTTATTCCATCCACTATTATCAATTACAATACCTCTGTGTATGTGTGTGTGTGTGTGTGTGTGTGTGTGTTTGTTTGTTTGAATTCAAGCAGCAGTGGGAAGCACAATAAATCCCCCCAGTGCAATACAGAACAGACCCAACAGATACATATCACTGAGATATGGAATACACAAAAATGGTAGACATCCAATCTTCAAATATGAACAAGAAACTCCAATGGAAGGAGGATGGAGTGGTGGAGGGAAATCTATCAACACAGTCCAGTAGTGTGAAGGAGATAGGAGCAGATTAAACATGATTGGTGACTTGTTTAAATATGATCACTGATCATAACAACTGATGCTGACAGTGTTCACTAGGTCAGCATTCTGCCGGAACTAACTTGATGTACGATTTAATCACTGCAGGACACCTGTATGACAACACACATTAATTCCAGTGGCTTAATTGGAATAAATTACCTGTCGTTCCTGGAGGACAGCTGCAGATGAAGCCTGCAGCATGTTGGTGGTCATAGTGTGCAGGCAGCAGAGGCTCGCTGCCATACAGAGCCTGCCAGGATCTCTCAATGCAATGGCCTCCGTGCATGCAAGGACGGCTGTCACACTCACTGATGTCTATCTCACACTGACGCCCTTCAAATCCTGGAAGCAAGGTGCAGCAGTGTTAGGTGGGACAGGGAAGTCAATCATATATAAATAGCCAGATTTTTTGTCTTGTTGCTCTTCTGCATAGTTTTTATAAAGGTCTGTGTATTTTTATGTGTGTTCACATAGCTGCACAGTTTGTTCACTAAAATGCATTGTAGGCCTAGTGGCAGTTCTGGGTCTCTTGGTGCCTGGGGCAAGACTACATTTTGCATTTGCTTGGACTCTCAATACCAATGTTTTTCTTGTTTTACTTTGAAAACTATAGGATGCAAATGACAAAAACAAAAGCTTTGAGGGGATTTAGACTGACAGTCTCAGTATATAAGATCCAATCTGAGCTCTCGCACAAGTTGGAAGTCAGTTACATATCTCATAGACAAATGAAGGACAAATGAATACATTGATTTAATATGATGGATATCAAACAAGTGATCTGTTCCAGGCCTTCTTGGTTGGATTCTCCCTACCAGAGTTTATGTCCTTTTACTTTAAAAACTATAGGATACAAATCCTGGCATGGTTCTATTGGGATTTGAACGCAAAAGATTTGCATAACAAACCCATTGTTCCACAGCTGAGCTACACAACACAGAGCTAAAGTGAATTTCTTACAGACTTAATCTGCAGGACAAATGCGTGTGTGTGTGTGCGTTAATTGATAATGTGGAATAACTGAATAATAGTGAGGCTCTGAATTCCTGTACCTGGCCAGCATTGGCAGGTGTAGTTTTCCTGACTGTCCTGGCAGAGGGCGCCATTGAGACAGGGTTCAGACTGGCACGCTGGGACTGGCATGTCACAGTTTGTACCAGTGAAGGCTGTGTGTGAGCAGTCGCAGCTGTATCTGAAACCATCACACAAGACATTTGGGATTTAGGAATTCTATTCATGAAAACTGGACTAAAAATATTTCTTTCAGCTTGAATTGGATTTTATTAATAAGCTGTAATATACTAAATGCTTCTACTTTTAAGAACTTAGCAAGAGTTACCATTTTTCTGTCTGAATCTGGCTCTCTACTTCTGGCTACTTACTTATTCATCCCATCTATACAGAGAGCCCCATTCTGGCATGGATGCTCTTGGCACTCGTCAATGTCATTTTCACAATGGTGTCCTTGGAAACCAGGGAGGCAGGTGCAAGTGAAGCCAGTGACATAGTCATAGCAACTGCCGCCATTGAGACATGGCTGTGATTGACACTCATCAAGTTCGATCTCGCAGGTGGTCCCTGTGAACATCAAAGTCATACAGACGTCAGAGGGCCAGAAGACTGAGAGACACTCAGACTGAGGGCAGAAGACAAAATGTGAATACATCTTTTATCTGGACTGGCTATGATCATGTGCAGAGAGCTCTATTAGCTCTCAGAAAGGCCTCTGAAGATGTTTGCCAGCAAATATACTGTATGTACATGTTCAGGTATATCTATGAATCTCTAGGATTCATATACATTAGTTATGTAATGTGTGGCTATGTATACATGTGGTGACTATGAGTCACAGTAAAAAAAAAAAAAAAAAANAAAAAAAAAAAAAAAAAAATCTATTGTCTTCTCACAAGTGGGAAGATGATTGAGCCATTGAGCTAATTTGGAAAGTTTTCTTTAAATCAGGTGAATTCTAAGAGAATCGAAACATTAAAAAAACATAAAATATAGCTTTGGATTCCCTAAACATCTTAGCACTATCATCATCATCATTTGCAATTTGAAATTATGTGTATGCTCTGAGTCCTTAGCACTATAATTCCCACTCACCAGTGAACCCAGGTGAACACAGACATGAAAACCTGCCCACTCTGTCTTCACAGGTGGCTCCATTCCTGCACGGCTGTGACGCACACTCATTCACATCAATCTGACAGTGAGCACCCTGGAAACCCGGCACACAGAAACACGCATAGCCATCACCACGACTCTGGCATATTGCCTGGTTTTGGCACAGGTTTGGTGAGCAGTGGTCCACTGTCAGAGGCAGACTGTCAGCAGATGCACCTTTGAATAGATGACATATATATATAGTTTGATACAATTAAAAGTATTTGTGCATGTGCATGTGGTGATTCCACTGTCTTCTATTTTATATCTGACTCAGACCCAGATATAATAAAGCTGAATTGGTAAGAAAGTTGCAAAATCTCACTATCCATTAGAAAGGTCAAACTCCTCTAGAGGCTACATGAATATAACTAAACTTAACAGTCTAAAATTTAGGTGTCTGGAATTCAGGGCAATCAGAATTGGTATCATTCAAATGCAATATAACATTTGTATGCATCAGCATGTATCATAGGACCAAACACGATCTGTATTGTTATTTCAGTTTGATCATGTGTGGTGTGAAGCTCTTTTCTGCCTACTTTGATAAAACGCTTTCACCTACTAGCTGTCATCAGCACAAGCACATTTGAGTTAAAGAGCCTCTCAAAGCGTCGTGGCTGGATTCTATGGTAACAATACCACAGCTATGCTTCAGCATTTCATTATATTTCCATGGTGACTGCATCCAAAAGAAGTCAGTCATTTGAGGCATTTATTCATTTATTCATTTGCACTTTTGTGTCTTTTGATCAGCAGGGTATTAATGACACACTTTGGCTTTAGGCCTCTTTTCAGCCAGTGCTTGCCATGCATACTAATTAAATATGTTCACTTTTTACCCCACAATATATTATCTGGACAGCAAAACATAGTTCTCAAATGGTGTGTTGCTGATTGAGTCAGTTGTGTTTTACCTCTTTTGATTGTTCTAAAATGCCATGAGCAACAAAATATATTTATTAGTAAAGTTAAAGCCACACTTTATTTAAATTGTACAGTGTTTGTGCCTGCAATTTATCTGTTGCATATTTAGATTTTAGAGAATAACTTCAACAGTTAAACTATTTGAAAATCAACTGTATTTATTTCATATCTTTTCATATTTTACTGAGAACTGACACTAAATGTAAGAGAGAGTAAGATTTGTCCAGTCAGAAGAATGACTAGTAATACATGGAATGTGCATGAGAGGGACACTGAGCCATGATAGAAGAAAAATGAGGTTTCAACTAAGTTGCACAATGGTCAGACTAAAGATTGTTTCTATTAGATGGTGATCAGATTGCTTCACATTCATACCTAAACCCTCATATAAAAGTAATGTGTGGTACTGGATTGATGTTCATCAGTTGAAAGTGTATGAGTGTGTTTTACATGATGGCCATAAAAAAATGATTCAACATTCAACGTCACTGTGTTTCTGGCAGCCACAATTCAAGCTAAACCATTATCTACAAATAAAAAGAAATAATTCAGTAAAACTGTCACAAATGATAATCATCATCACAGTAATCATCCCTCAAGAGCCCAATCAGGCTGAGTACAGACTCTAAAGATGTAGAAGAGAGCAATTACACTTGGTACGTCAGCTTCACCAACTCAGGCTGTAACTCTTCTGTCATTGGTGGAGGTCAATCAATATTACAGACAGCTGGGAAGGTTTTCCATGAGCAGCTTATAAATATCCAGAGACAGACTTGAACTAAGCATGGCTGTGGTATGAGGGGGTGCGATGAAGATCTTTAATATCAGCAGTGGTGCTTTGACCATATCAATTGTTGTTACAAAGAGGATCAGCCATAAGATTCACACCAGATTAAACAGCAGAACATTTAAGGAACATTTGATTTTTGTCTGGTGATGATGGTTGTTGCTGTAACATTTGCTTGTTACCACACAACACAAAGATCTTGTGTGAGTTTTAACCTGACATTTTTGGATTTCATCTGATAGTCAAAATACATGCAGGCTACATTAATTGGAAACTTTAAATTAAATTGTGAGAAGCTATGTGTTTTTCTGTCTGTGATATACTGGCAGCTTGTCCAGGGTATCCTGCATCTCACCAAATGCATCCTACCCATTTAAAACACAGCCCAGCCAACCGCACATCCCCTCCCACAGCATGCAACGGTTCTTTCATATGCAAATAACATGTATTGGTCTTTGTTTTGGCCTATCTGGAGGTCCTTGAATGGCACATGTGTAACACCTGACATCTCCTGCAGACTGATGCTGGAGTGTTTGTCTGTGTGTTTGTTTCAGTAGTGATAAGAGAGCACGTTAGTTCAGGTTTTGTACCACTGCAAAGACATAGTACCCCCTCTTTTGTATCATGACTTATCCATCTTCCATCCTGTGGGGCACTATGCTGCTCTCTGTCCTCCTTACAAAATGTTGCAGAGTAAGCAATAATGTCATTTCACAATCTTGTGATTGAAATTCCAAGCACAGGCTGGTTAATGCAAGGCAGTAACTATAGCCAAATTCAACACAAAGATACATCAAACTCTTGCAATAGTTTCCGCAAATATTTCATTCCAAGTTTTGATAAAAACACATTTTAGATCTCGCGAGGTATTAGTGTTGTAGATCCAAGTATGAGAGAATGCATCCTGCATGGAAAAATGATGGGATATGCAACAACTCCTTTCATGATGATGATGAGGAGGATAATTACGATGAAGATCGTTGATACTGAAAGATAATCAAAGTCTTAAGCCTTAAAACACAACTCAGAACCACAGGACAAAAAAAGAGGATCACTTACCATAAACCAAAAATAGTGAAGAGATGAGTATGGTGCAGGCAAGTAATTTGAAATTCTGATAATGAATTAAATCCATAATTGTGACAGCAAATCATCCTGCTTGTTGTTCAGAAAGCAGAGCGTATATTGACGTCTACATGTGCGTCTGTTTGCTTGCGGTATCTTGTGTGTTGTCAACTCCAAAGCTACTTGATGCACTTCTCCGCTGGCGCACCACCAAGCGACTCAAGAGCCTCCATCACACAGACAAAAAAAGGAAACAGAATGTTGTTAACACACACCCGCCTACACCGACTGGAGAAGAAAGGGTTAAATGGGAGGGACTTAGGCTACATGATTTCACTGCAAAGACCATAATCCATGTCTCTCCCTGAGAGAACTGCTATCAAATATCCCAGCAACAATTATGGCTCCTGGAATACTGTGAATATACAGTATATCACAAAAGCACTTCTATGAGTTCTATTAAGTAAGTGCCATTAAGTACCATTAAAATCCTGATTTCCAAAAATGCTTAATGAGCATTTAAAGCCATTGATTTTAATGCATGTAGCATAACTTCTCATTATGCTTTTAGTCCCATATGTTTAATTGTCCTTTTTTTTTTTCTTTTTTTTTTTTCTTTCCCCTATTTAGGTTGCAGGGATTCTCCAAACAGATTTCAATGAAATTTAGTGGAAGGTTAGGCCATGGACCAATTATGGTAGACAATTAAAGGGAATCCAAGATACAATAGCACTTTGCTTATACAGCACATTGGGTTTTGGGTCGTAATTCATTAACTTGAGTGTGAGATACAGAGGCAAATTTAATATATAAGATATCTGGATAAGCCCCCAAAAAATCATGTAAAATGTTATTCATATGTTTTCATTATTATACACAGTTGTCCTTATTGGCTGCCAAATTATTTCAGGCATGGCAGGTTTATATAAGCTGCACTCACCGAACACATGCAATGCACACGCAATTAAAACCAAATTCAGATGACATCTGCACAAATCAACTCAGAGCAACCTTGCAACATTTGATGGCATTTCACCAAAGGTGATACTGCAACAACATGATAACACACCTCAGTTATCATGATCCCTGAAAAGGATTTACATATCTCCAAAAATCATACCCACCAACAACCAGTAAGGATTACCCAATTCTTAATATCAAAGAAAATAGATTATTAGATTCAGATTCAGATTCAGATTCAGATTTAGATTTATTTGTCATATGTATGTTAACACAGGGTCAACAGTACAATGAAATGTGTTTCACGAGAGAAACGGGTCAGCTCAGCAGTAAAAAGGAACAAAATAATAAGAGCACTTCTACAAAAGATAAAAAAAAAAAAAGGTTGAGAATAAGAAAAACGATAATAGAAAAATGATAATACGAGATAAGTATTAAAACAAAATATAACATTGTACTGTGCAAATGGCAAAAAGAAAAATACACGAAAAAAAATATACTATATACATTTGTAAAGGGATGTATGTAGGGATAAAGTGACAAGTGGTATATTGTTATTGCACAGATGTGATGGAATCAGGAGGATGAAAAAAAAAGTATATGAAAGAAATATAACACTCATATACATACAGGGAAATATGTTCAATGAGGTAAGTAGCAGCAGTCATGACAATAGTGCAAATTTTATGTAAACAGCAAACAGTAATAGTGCAAACAGTGGGTAATGACAGGTGTGTGTAGTGTGCGTGTTATGTATGTGTAGTGTGTGTGTTATGAGTGTTATGAGTTGAGGAGCCTGATGGCCTGGTGGTATTAATTCTAAATGTAAAGATATGAGCATGCTGACTCACTGGCATGCTTACTAACACATAAATGGAACGTAGACATAATTAATGTCATTAATTGATTTCAGGTCTGCTGAGAGAAATCTATTATTGATCGCCCATAATAAAGGAGCCGCTGAGACGTGATGCGTTTCCATGGCGACGCGACCAGGAAGCGGAGCGACACAAGAGCGAGCCGAAGAAGAGATGAGGAGACTTTAGACAAATAAAACGAACTTCCTTATAGTTTAACAGTTTAATTAGTAACTCGGTAAGTGTAAAATCTTCTCTGCGAGTCCAGCATGTCTGCGTCCAGTCCAGTGACAAATTCACCGACGCCGGAGCGAACAAAGGACGGCAGAGGTGAAGTTTGTTGAGTCAGTGACGTAGCTAGCTAACATTACTGCTCCAAAAACATAGCTAATGTTTAGAAACGCTGCTACGATACACACACAAACATATATTAGACAATAGAAAAATGTATATGTCTATATATTAGCGGCTATAACTACAGCCCACATATTCTGTAGATGTGGCCGAAAGTAATGACACCCTTGCGTTGACGTCAAACACTGCGCCAGAAGTCTTGACAAATGATGAGCATCAAAAGATCTTTTTAACAAAGTCCAAAAAAGCCGCTTTTTTTTCTTCAAAGATATTGTAAAATGGCCTGTATAATATTATTGACTTTCTAAAGTTACAAAAAATAATTTTATTGCGATGATACTTTAAGCGGACTGTTCTGTTTTGATGAAGTATCACGTGTCTTCAATCCATCAATCCATCCATTGTAAGTGGTTACAAGTTCTTATTCTGCTGTTTTAGGCATGTCACATTAAACATGCAAAAGTGTCCATCCCTGTCTGAATGAAAATGAGCTCCTTGGTAGAGACCCAAGAAGATCCCACTTCTAAGACAAAAACACACACAAAAAAGTCTGACTAGAGTTTGTCTATTTCCTCCAGTGGCAGAGCTTCCTGAGTTAAATGTTGGGGTACCAGCAGAGAAACCACAGCCACTTCCTGTCCACAGTGAGGTCATCCCAGAAGAGCTGCTGCTCAGTCTTACCTCCACCTTCTGCAGCAGGAACGCACCAGGACACACTGCTCACCATCAGAACGTAAAGGTACATGCCAAGCAAATCTACAGCTATGTCTATGGAGCAATATTCATCACAAAACATACAGTATTGTATGTCAAAGCAAAGATGTAGCAATGTTCACTCATTAAAAAATAAATCTAAAGGATCAGATTTAGTCCTGTAAATACATCACTAAACAGGATTTTATCTCATGTTTAACAGTTAGTCTATTCAATGATAACAAATTATTGTTGTAATTACTGCTGTATTATTACTATTTTTGTATGTAATTATTATTTTGTCTCTGGAAAATTTTTCTTACATTTCTGTTTTTTTTTTTTAGCAGTTATATTTCAGCCAAAAGAGAAATCCCAAACCCAAANCTTACATTTCTGTTTTTTTTTTTTAGCAGTTATATTTCAGCCAAAAGAGAAATCCCAAACCCAAAGACACTACGTCCTTATAATTCTAAACAAAAATATAGCATCAAGTAATCAGAAATGGAAAGAAAAATGTCTGCATACTGTATTTTAGTGTAACAGCCTGACTTTTGCCTTAGGCTTTTATATTAAATTCATTATGTGGGGTTAATTTTAATGTATGAATGCTAGTACATCAAGAAAACCAATATAGTGACTTTGCTTAAAACAGCAATGATATTATATTCACACTGTGCCTGCTCCTAAGAACAACCTGTGCCAATGAACATATAAATGAAGTTTATTATTACTATTATTCTGATTAAAGAATTAAATTTGTTGGTTTAAAACATTTTAATCAAGTCAATTCATTTGGACGCACATACATTTTAATGCAGTGGTCTTTAAAGCTGCATTATGTAACTTTCACCACCAGGAGTCAGAAAACATTCATTAAGCAGCTGATACTGCTGAAGGACTTTATCATAGTGTTACAGAAGTCATTCTCTTGGCTGTTTAAAAATGTTTGAGAGCTGATTTAATATCATCATCATTATCTGAGGCAAAATAGTCTCTAGCTGAAGCCTTTTCTTATGTTTGGGAGGAGACAAAAGTGTGAGTGTGAACTAGTTCAAAGCTACAGTCACAGAAGCAGCCAGTATATAAAATTCATATATATGTATCAAATCAATTTCAAAACCAGAGAGTAACATTTGTGATATATCTTTATGTGTGTGGCTGAAATCAGTTTAATCCATTGATTTTAAGATGATGTTGTTGTCCAAAGGACAGTGGCATCAGACGGCCAGATGCAGTCTGGCATCACCCACTTGGACGCAAGAAATACAAATACTTCCTTGAGCAGCCAATGTCACGGACTGGAGCCGGCAGGTCAGTTAGACTGACAGGAAATATGCAGCAGTGTTTCTGTGAAATTTAACTAAAAGATATGACTTTAGCCCGCTGTGAGTCAGTGTGTTTTCTTGTCTTGAATCACATTATGTGTACATAGATTATTACTTCAAGTCAGACTTTATGTATGTTTACTCTGCAGTGCAGGCAAGAGTTAATGCAAAACCAGTTTGGTTTTTACTTTGTTTTATAACCGTACATCAGGTCAAGTAAACTAAACTATCATATTTAATGCTCTGTCAGAAGCAGGCTGTTTTTAATCTGTGTTTCTTTGATTTGGTTTTTAATCTTTATTCAGGTCAACATTTTAAATGCCTCAAAATGTCTTAAATTAGGTTTTCTGAAATCAGCACATATCCCTGAAGACTACTCTAAAGGTGTGTTTTCTCTTTTCTGTATGACGGTGTCCATCCAGGGACATTTCCTTCCTGTGCGACGTTATGGCAGCCCAGAAGAAGACAATACGCCTCCCACCACTAGCTGACAGGAGTAGCACCACTGAAACAGAGGCAAGCTACCTCAGCTGGCCTGTTTGTCTTATATTTTATGGTCGACTATGAAACTGCAGGTCAAGACTCGATGTGCTCCTCATCCTTCATTGTTCTTACCATGAACATCTCCCTTATGATTTACATTTACAGTATATGAAGTTATATAATATATTTGAACTTATTCCAGTGTTTCCAAGGTCATACAAATGGATTTAAATGATTCAATTGCATAAAGTTTCCCATTTGTTTCAATGTTCCATAATATCTTAGCAATACACTTGTGGCAAATTAACAGCATCTGTGTTCCAGGACTTGAGTGTCTCAGAGAGTCTGATCCCAGAGGAATATCACATCATTAAAAACAAAGGGCTGCAGAGTCTGGAGTTCTATGAAGAGTGAGTTTGCTTTATTATGTTCTGCCTCTTCAGGTTGACTGAGATATCCTGCATTATTTTGTTCATGCTAAGTGTGTCGTTAAAATAGTCACATTAATATAAATCAAATGATAAATCAAGCTCTTCTCTCAGCTCTCACTTCTCTTTTCTTTCTCAGTGCATTCACTGTGCAGCTGCAGGATGACGAGCAGAAGCTTCGGGCGTTCCCGTCAATGTGAGTTAATCTGAAAATATGATTAAGGTAATCTAAGATAGCCAAGGATAAAGCATTAAGAAGATAAAAGTGTGTGTTGCAGTGGTTTAACAGTAACTCGGGCCCCCAGTCAGAATCAAAGCTTATAAAGTAATTGTTGAATGTTGGTTTGCACCCTATTCAAGTTGTGTTCTACAAGGGATTCATCTCATGAGAATAGATTCTGTAAGCAAAGGGATGGCAAAAAAAAATCTGAATACAAACTAGGAAGCATATCAAGAGAATAGGCGTTAGTTACAGTTCAAAATAAAGTGCATTTCCCTCCATTATTTTCACGTCCAACCTCCTCAGAATCCAGAGATAATTTGCCTGCTTTTACACAACTGGTGCACAAACTCAGACTTGCACTATAGTTGTGATCATCATGCTTTTAGAAGGAAACAGGATGCAGTTCTCCATTGATAGCCACTGCAGTCACTGAAGCAGGACGCTGTAATAAACTGCAGATTTGAAAGAAGTTGGTTTCAAATGACATGAGTAGCCAGGAACATTATGATTAGATGAACAGTGAATGACTATACAGCCCGTTTGTGACACATCTAGACGATTGCCACTGTGTGTGTGTGTGTGTGTGTGTGTGTGTGTGTGTGTGTGTGTGTGTGTGTATCTAGGAGGCCCAGTGGCAGACTGGAGGTGGTCCAGCTGATGAGGATGATGGACGACATGCTGGAGAAGGCTGTTGGGGATCAGCAGCATGAGGAGCTGAGCAATCTCTCCCAGGTAGAAAGACAGACAGGAAACCAAAGATACTGCAAAGTAATATTAATAAGGCAAGCTGATCCGTGTCTGTGTGATTGACACTTGGGCTGTGGATCATTCATGTACTGGTGGGAAACTCCCACGTAACATGAGATTTGGCTGTGCTTTCAAAAATAGTAGTGGTAGTGAAAGATTCTACTGAGGAAATACAAAATAAAAAAGAAATACTAATTACGGTCAATATGCAGTTTGTATTACTAGCTGCTCTTATTATTCCCTTCATATTTACAACTTATTAAGATAAAATGTAGTGATCCTTACAGTACAGCCATTTCTACAGCAGAAACAGTGTGATGGAATATCTTACAGATGCAGGGCCTGCTGGAGCTGGTGCAGGTGGAGCAGAACATCTATAACATTGTTTTCCATGAGCTGATCCGGCAGGTCAGCGTGGGCTGCGCTGAGAGAGGACAGCTGCTCGCCAAACTCAGGTTAGCAGCCAACTTTACAACAGCGCTGATCTCAAACGACAGGGTCAGTGCTTTTAGTCATTTTAAAGTTTCTATGGTCATCTCTGCATTGAGAGAGTTTTATGAGTCCTGCCCTGGAAAATTAACATCAAATGGACTAGTATATATATATTTTTTTATTTTTTTTAACTTTGTGTGTATGTTTTAGCAGCATCTGTTAGAAACGTGCAAACATCATTCGTAACCAAGTATGTTTCATTAATTTCCTTTAAGCAGTAATTAGGAAATTGTGACCTTTTAAGGAAAGTAGAGAATAAAGTGTTATTTATTGCTCTTTATCCCAACACTAGTTAAATGTGTGTATGTGTGTCTGTGTCCAGACAGCACTACCAGACCCTGCTGGAGCGAATCCCTCGCTCTCTGAAGGCACTGCACACTGAAGCATTGGCTCAGAGGGCTCTGGACCGCCGGCTTGTTGAAGAGATTGTCCGCATTAAGACATCCATCCAGCAGCTCAACACGTAGGCCGGGGTCGCCAGGGGGTCAAGAGGTCAGAGGGTGGTAGACTAGAGGTCAGGAGGTCATCTGGGCTTTAGATGAGTTAGGTGGAGCTTTGGGGCTTTTGGAAATTGTGGGTTTGAGAATATAGTCATTGTGAATTCATGTCAAACTGAAAATTTGACGAGTTGAAATTTAAATCATACTGCAATATTCTTAGCATGTATTATTCACAACAGTGTCACAAGGAGGCAGAAGGTGGTTGTATGTGGTGTGAATATCTCTGATGTCATTGGACAGAATAGAATATAAGCATGAAAATAACATAGAGCACTGAATACAATATGTGAAATATGTGTGCATGCTCATTTGTGTGTGTCTGTGTGAATGTGTGTGTGGGCATGTGTTTTGTGTGTGTTGCTGTCCTCAGGGAACTGTCCAGGATCAGAGATCATGATGCCTTTGTGTCCCAGCAGGCAGACCATGCCCAAGAGCAACTGGCCAAAACACTTGACCAGACTCGCAGTAACTCAGAGTCAGTCCCGCCTTTCACCCCGCTCACACACAATTTAGTCTGATGCACATCTTTATTTGGTGGATTTTTTTTCCAATATTCACCAGCCAGCTTCACTTTTTTGCCCATCATACACTATTCATTTAGTAAGATCTCTAAGGAGTGGCTAGTTACTTTAACATTCATCGTCTCATTGAGAATAATTGAATGTTTTTTAAGGATTTCTTAACATTACAATACAGAATGCAGGATTTTTTTTATTTTTTTTTAACATTTTGCATGAGTGATTGTCTGTCTCTTAGGTTTAGGAATTTTAAACACATAGAATCAAACACATAGAATTTGAGGATTTGTGGAGGCATTGTGGAAGCATCAAGGCTTCTCAATCTTTAAACAGCTTTTACAACACAAAACTCTCTCAACTGTCTAAACCTCTCCTATTATGCAACTTTTGGCATAAGAGGAGAACTCCTAACATTTTCCTCTGAGATAAAAGTAAAGTGCTACCATTTACATATCCTCTCCTCAGTGTGGTCCAGAGTTATCATGAGCTGTATGAGCTGCAGCGGCAGCGTCTAGAAGTTCAGCTGCAGCAGCTGACAGAGGAGCGAGACTGCTGGAGCCAGCTCACCTTCTGCCTCGCACTCAAGGTGTGTTTAGGCATGTTAAAGGACAAACAGTGTTACGTACTGGATTGTTTTTCAACTGATCTTACCTCTGTGTGTCGCAACAGCTCAGTGCAGACACAATAAATGACCAAATAAATGACACATTCCAACAAATCAGCACTTAATGAATTGAGGAGCTGAATGAGAACTGTAAAATAAATTATTTTACTCTGATAAAAATGAGAACTTTACAGCTACAAAAGAAACTCAACTTTTGCTTCTTTGTTCTTCATACTGCAATATAGGAAAATTTGTGTAAAAAATCAGAAGTCTAGCATTATCAGTAGAAATTTATTCAAAGCAGCTTTAGTGTGTTTTTCTGTGATTATCAGGTGATCAATATGAAGAAGCTGCACCTAGTTAACAGGCTGCATGTCAGCGAGAAGAGCTGGTCCAAGATAGCAGAGCACTGCAGCATCTTCCTCTCCTCCAAGGTAACAATTAGCTCTCGTCTTCATCACCTCTAAAGTAGCTTTATTTGGTCACCTACACTGCAGCAGTATACCTTTATGTCATTCTCAGAAATACATATACCTGTACATTTATTGCACTTGGCAGAAACTCTGATTCTAGACTGGAAAGTCTATGTTTTGTAAATATCTTTGGCTCTAGTTTGACTTTGACTGATCGTGATCATGCTGCTGCAGGACACAGAGGACATGAATGTCATCATGCAGCTTACTGACCTCTGGAAGGAACAGCTGACTGCTTTCATGTCTCAGCTGAAGGAGACTGAGTTTATTCAGTGTGAACAGATCCAGACCATCCAGCAAGGCATCGCCAAGTGGCTCAGCTTCTGCATCACACACAAAGAGTAAGATTATGTTAGTGGAGAGACTGAAGGGAACTATCATTCTTTAATCAGGAAAACCATTATATGTGAAAAAAATAAATAAATTTCATTGTTTTTGGGCATCAAATGTTGTAATAGGTATATAGAGCAAGTAAAGAATCCAATCAATATACCATCACACTTGATGTAGTCTCTGTTATGCCATATACTCCCCAACATTCTGTTTCATCCAGAAGAAGATCAAATTAAGGAGGCGTGATAGTTTCCAACTACTGTTTGGACTGGACTAAGTTCATTGCAGATGGTTTATACTGTGTTACAAAATATATTTGAACTATTTGTGGAAGATAGTTTGGAGCTGTGTGTGCACTCTGTCATTGATGCTGTTTGTTTTTCAAGGAGTCCCAACCCAAAGTGTGAGAAAGCTTCAGAGGAAGAGATTCATACTGATTTGAAGCAGTGGTCGAATGTGAGACAGTGCTTTGACTTCCTCTGTATATCTGTCCTCTATCTCAGTCTTGTCAAGTCTTTGTTTGGTCAAATCTTTGGATCACTCTTTAGTCAGATTTGTCTTATCAATAATTCTGAAATATATCACGTTATCTATTATCTCTTTGGTGTTTTACATCATTCATCTATCTCACTGATCATTTCTGTCTCATGTATCTTACCTCTATCACTTCTTTTGTCTTTCTGATCTTATACAATAATCTCTTTGTTATCGTCTGTTTGATCAGACTCTCCTCACGTCTCTCTGACTTCATCATTATTTTAATCTGTCTCATCAGTGTCATCTCTTACGCTTTTTATGCTTCTGATCATTTCCATCTATCGCATGTTATTTCTTGCAATGCTATCATCTATTGGATGCGTCTCACTTCTGGGCATCTCTCTGTTCCATCTCATCTAACTCATACTAGTCTTCCTAATCTCTCATCATTGATCAATCTGATCAATTCCCCTGTCTTAAAACTTTAAACTTACTTTATACTCCATAATTAATGAACCATGAAAGGGTGTCTGGGTTGGTCTTCACTGAGCTCTGAACACCTAGCCCCAGACAAATTGGTAATTTACCACATTTTTAAAAAAGTATTTTGCTGACTCTCCTATTAAAGTGGCCTAAAAAATGAGGATTATTCATACTTTTTCAAATTAAATTGTTTTTTTGTTTTTCCCAAAATAAATAAGTCCTCTGCCATATGGTTTAGAATGCATGAAGAGGGAGTAAGCATTCATCTGATCTCACTATTTATGCACTATTGAATTTTAATAGGAATGGTGATCAGGTCAATTTATGAACATTTGTATAGGTCTAGTAGTTTTTTGGGGTTTTTTATTGGTATTGATTAATGTGAAAACTAACAGGCATTTTCATTTTAACTTGGTTATAAGATGGACAAAAAGCTTGAGGGGCCTGTCTTAGACAGTTTACTGAGTTTGGAAGGCTCATTGAGTCACAGAAGTAATCATCAACCAATATGTCTCATGGACAACAGAGTTTCCTGTGCTCTCTTGAACTCATCTTTGTTGTATTTTTATTTTTTATTTTTTTACAGACTTTAACCCTCCAGTGTGAGCACAACAAAGGAGAGAAATTGTTTTGCTGCCAAGAGACGTTGAGCGAGCTAGGCTGTCTCCAGGAAAGATGGCTGGATCTTGGTCTTCAACTATTCAGAAGACATCGGACTTCAGACGGTTCGTCCCCTGAAGGCCAGCAGTCTCTGATAGAGCTGGACGGGGTCGTATCTAAGCTCCACAAACAGCTGGACATGCAAGTCAGTGGAGAGAATGGTGAGGGCAGATTCAGAATTTTGTACAGTATATACTCACACACAATAAGATGTCTTTATCACTTACTGTATTTAACAGTATACAACTCACAGTCTGTCTTGTCTTGCTTTTGAAATGTAAATATCTCTAATGGTACTCAGAGCAGTAGAGCAACACAATGTGAGGCGACAGCACTCGAGACTCAGAAACCAGGAGAACTAGCACAGGTTGTATACAACACACAGAAAGGTGAATTAATTGATGACACTTGTGCAGTCACTGGTTTTAACTTGAATCATTAACACTAGTGCAAACTGGGGCAAGAAACCTGGAACGCTCCCTTTCTTTTTTAGCGTTCTTTTAGCATTCAACAGGACCTTGGTGAGCACTGAGGAGTGTGTTCCTGACACACCTACACACACACTGGTCACAGATATGGCCTTCTGTCTTGTTGTTTCTAATTGTGGTTTGTCTCATTTATCAGTAACACAGTTTGAATCTGTTACTGTTTTTAATGAATTATAAATGTATAAATTCACATGCATGATCTGACTCGAGAAGAGCCAATATATATTTTGATGGTCTCATCATGGTAGAACCAAAAACACCTCTTTGAGATCTGGAGTGACGTGTTTTATTTATTTTGGCCATGCTGTTTCAGGCATCCACAGACACATCACGTCACTGCTCAGGTCGATGGAGTCCTGGATCACCAAGCTGAAAGCTGTGATTGGCCGTCCAGACAACATGCCTGTGTGTGATTGGCTGAAGCTGGAGAAGGCACTGTGCAGTTGGCAGAGTTTGTCAGAAGAAGCCTTGCAGTGTGTCTCCAGCAGGCAGACAGAGAATGAAAAGGATTCTAATAAACCACACCTCAAGTAAGCTTTTCATCCTGTGATATTACTGGCTGTCCTGAATAAACGTCCTTAAATCGCTTGCGTTTGAAAGTGTATAAATCCTATTTCCCAACTTGTACTTCTTCAGTACAAGTTGATATTTATCAACTTGTACTGAAGTTGATCAACTTACACTTGCTTACACACAGTATGAACTGCCATGCTATTGCACAGTGGTCATTTATATCTCCTTTACATATACTGTAGAACCATTTCTTAAAAAAAAAAAAAAGACATTTATGGTCATAAACTTTCTCTTTAAATCAGGTTTATTTCTACAGCTCAACCGCTCATACAGTATGTAAATAGGCTGTACAGGCCCATTTGAGATGATTTGTTATAAAAGTCTAAACATCCTGTCCTTACCAGGACAACACTTGCAGAGGCAGATGAAAGCATTATATCTGTTGCTGCTGAAATGGAATATGTCTGTATCTGTGTGTCAAACAGCATCAAGATAGAAGATGTGTTTGGCACCTTGCAGGGGTTTCTGAGGAGCCAGTCTAACTTCTTTGACTGTGAGAACCAGAGACTCTGTAGCGAGGTGAGCAACAAAATGTTTCACTTCAAAGCAGGGTCACGCAAACATTTTCATATGTAATATGTATCTCAAATGTATGTATCTCAAAAATCAAATGTCATTTAGGTGTATTTACATCAAGTGGGTTGACCCTTTCCAGGCTGTTGTTCCTCCATAATTCATCAGGCTTATGTAGAAAAGTCCACATTACTATCTATTTTATGAACGTCTTTGCCTTGCTGTTTATTACAGAATTTCTTTATTAACAACTAACAAGTGATTGTACAAGGTTTTCTGCAACATTCAGGAATGTTTCCATAATTTGGACATTTCTGTTATGTTTTTATAATTTGATATATCACCATCTGAAAATGGAAGCCATCTGTTTAATCTTAATGCTTGTCTCTTTCACTTTCTGATTGGTCCTTCTCTGTCCTATCAGCTTCACTTCCTGAACTCTCTGTACAGCAAATCCTCAAAACATTATTCCTGTGGATCTTCTCTGCCATTTACTCCACATCATTCCAGGTACCTTCTGCTTCCTTTACTGGCTTTGTCCTCATTGTTTCCCTTTTATTCTATTTGCTAATTTTTACTCATTACTAATTGATACTATGGTTACTCTGTTTGTTCCTTTCCAATGACATCTTTCTTCACTTTCATGCAGTTACCAAACTGATACCTTTTAACTTCCCTGTACAATCATTCCTACAGTCACTACGTCTCATCCTGTTAACCGCTGAACAGTTCCACTAAAGCACTACATGTTCATACTGTTGGAGAGAAGAGCAATAGTCATTGGCTTTTTTTTTTTTTTTTTTTTTTTTTTGTGACTGGCCTTTTTGGTTCTCCACTCGATTATAATACATCTGTGGTGAAACAAGGTACTGTCTTCAGTTTTAATAGTTTTTCTCCTATCAGGTTGATTCTATTCACATGGCTCAGATTCGCTGGATGCTGGACCTGCTGCTTCTCATGGTACCTGATCACAGTAAGGACCAAAACCAGGATCAGGATCAGGAAATGAAAACCAGAGTCTCACTGCAGAAACTAGAGGACAATGCAAAGACGCTGGCTCAGAAACTGGACTACTTCTCCAGATATATTACCAGGTTACTGAGGATCAGGGATGAGGTTGTTTGTTCAAACTGTGTACATAATCTGTGTTAGTTTACTATCTGTAAAATATAACAATAAACCAATATTATAAAACATAAATATAAGAAATAATGAATAACAAGGGTGTTGCTGTGGATAGGTGGTTAGCATTGCCACCTCACAGCAACAAGGTTGAAAGTAACAATCGTCTGACTGAGATCAGCAGTGCATTTTCTTCAGGATTCACTCATGAGAAATGTTTGTTTTTTGACTGCAGCTCTTGTCGGCTGATTTTGGAAGAGCAGATGCAGAAGAACCCTTTTCAAAATGAGGCTGAAAGTGAAATAAATGAGTGCACAAACCTGCAGGTAAACAATCAGCTGACATAGCATTATGTAAATGTCAAAGAATGGCATGTTTTTGTATTTCCAAGTCATTGTTTTTTGTAGTTTATGTGTACTAGAAAAACTAAGTGACGATCAAACAACCTTTCAGTTTTAAGGCCAAATGTCCACTCTTTTAAACCATTAGACCCTATTTGTTATTGTGTGTGTGTGTGTGTGTGTGTGTGTGTGTGTGTGTGTGTGTGTGTGTGTGTGTGTGTGTCCTCAGAGGGAGTGCAGTGATTGGGTGGACACCTGCAGGATCCTGCTGTCACAGGTGAAAGGTGTTCCTGTGGATCTTTCTGTCAGAGAGCCTGATCCCAGTGATGTCCCGCTCTCTCCAGCAGACAGCACAGAGTCTCTGGTTAGAGCTTAAACAATACAATACACACTCACACACACACACACACACATATGCCATGTCTAGAGGTGATCAGAGTCAGCCCAGTAATGGCATTGCCTTGATGCTGATGTGGAAATGAAGGAAGTAGGACTATGAAAGTTGAAGATCTTGAGAGCATATGAGAATTGAGGAGTAACATCTTGTGGAAATGATAGTAAAATATGTTCTTCCATAGATGTGAGAACAAATGATAATATTCACTTTAGGATCCCTCATTCAAAGCACCTTACAGAACAATGACTGTAGGCAATAGGTGATCTAAAGGGAGTTGATCCCCCAACCACAAGTGCCTTACTCTACCTGCTTAGTCAGAGAGTAACTCAAAAGCTGTTATTGTTCTGTCAGAATCAAAAGAAAATTTTGATTGTCTGACATTGTATGTTTACAGGTTAATGAAGAGGTTTCAGCTAGATTTGTAACACACAGTGAAGATGAGACTGAGGCAGAACCGAAAGAGGTCAGTATGATGGACAGATGATGGAATTAAGTTCAGTGTGGCTGCAGATTTCTAAACCCCGACGTTTCTTTTAGTGTGGACATACGTGGTTATCCAGAGGCTTAAATCATCAAAATGTTATTTCCAACTGTCCTTGTTAGTAAATGGCTGAATGAACAGAATGGTGACCACAGTCTGTACTTGGTGATCATATACAACCCTAAACTGTCAGCAAGCTCCTGGCTGTCCTGCTGAAGTGTTCCTGAGCAAGGCATCAGGAACACTGAATTAATGTGGCATTAATTCAGCTCATATGTAAATGTAAACAATCAGAATTTGTCTTTTTAATATTCAGGTGAAGCAATTACAAACAACACTGGAAACAATTAAAAGTTCTATAATTTTACATGTTATTCCATAGCATTTTAGCATGCATGCTTATGAATTTATTTATTTTAATTTATCATAATAGTTATATGCTGCAGTAGTCAGATTCATGCCATGGCTACCTAATTAATCCCAGTTTGGTGATGATGATGATGATGATGATGATGATGATGATGATGATGATGATGATGATGGTGATGATGATAATGATGACTTTTCTTTTTTCAGAGTACTGCTGGGCATTATGAACCAGAACAACAAGAAGAGATCTGTCAGGTATTGATCGTTTATATGAAATATAATAAATGAAGCAAAAAGAGTCAAAATCAGATACTGAATCGAAACTAAATAGTTTGTTTCAAAAACTAAAAACAGCTGTTTAGAAATAAACGTTACTGTTTTCTGCAGGAGGACATAATGTTTTCTGAGAAGCCAGTGCTAAATCTGATTGGCTATGATGGAAGCATCACACAAAGAATGCTGGGAGAGAACAGCGTCCAGCTGAGTGGGGTGAGGAATACATCCCATGCCTTACATGTTTTTAACGCAAGGAACCACAGAAACGCAAGAACAACAAATCCCCTCTTCTTAAAACATATTTAAAACATTTTTGTAGGGAAATTAGTTCTGCAGTGAATTCAGAGCTACTTGGTTTTTCATTTGTCTATCTGTCTGTCTGTCTGTCTGTCTGCCTGTCTGCCTGTCTGTCTGCCTGTCTGCCTGTCTGTCTGTCTGTCTGTCTGTCTGTCTGTCAGACTGAGGAGCTCGTTGTGTCTCCAGTGACAGATGAAGCCCGAAAAGGTTTTGATGATCTGACCACAGTAGCATTGCTGCAGCTAGAACTACAGTAAGTTTACCTTTTGTGTCTTTAGAATAAAATTACCAGTCACTTGTTTTTGTTTGTACTCTCTTGTATATTGTTTTATATTGACAAAATTATTTGTTTTGTAAATATTTCTTCTTTATCTGATCTAATCAGCCGTCCCAACACAGCAATGATTTAATGCAAATCACTTAATGGAATATTTTCCATTTCCTGCTGTATACTGGTTCTTTCCTGCCACATATGAAGTTTGTTTGGCTTTTTTTTTTTTTTTTTTTTTTTTGAGGAATAAGCACTGAGAAGTTTGCATGAGCAGTGATAGCCACAATGGCTGAACACTGATCACTGTTATTGCATTTAATTTTGACTAATTTAATAGATATACCAAATAATGCCTTTCATAACTTCTCAGAAATAATTGTAATAGCCTGAGGGTTACAAAGTGGTACGTTTGTAAATGGCTATTTTTGCACTTTGCAGATGTAAGTTCATTATGAAAATCAGATGAGGAGAGAGACATTTGATTTGCAAACAACTTTGATAACCAATCATGACAATAAACTTGCTGAGCATCTGTGCATCAGCTGAGTTTCTGAGAAAATGAGTGGACCACGGTGTGAATGCAGCAGCTGTATTTACTATGCGTCTTTATTTTCTGCTATTTAAATTTTGTTGGGTTTATCAGGTGAACCCTGGTTGATGACTATGATGTCATTTAACTTTGTCACTTTATTAAATGATATAAACCATGTTGAACAATAAGGTGAAATCATGTCAATTGCATCTTCAGTGTAATTTCAAACTAAAGCAAGCAATTGGAGTCTGAGTGTATTAAGGAATCCTAATCAATCATGACATTTAGATATGGAACCAAAAATCAGACTGTTTAATTATTTAGTTGAGGGAGGGATTATTTTCCTGCTCTGACCTGAGGAAAGCTGTGCAGAGAGTTTCTACAGCCAGATGATCTCTCCGTGTGTCTCTTAGTGATTCAGAGATGCAGCTCCAAAGTGCTGAGCAGCGAGCCATGAAGGCTGAGGAAGACCTCCAGGCTGCACTCAAGAAAATCCAGGACCTGGAGAGACGGCTGCAGGGTCAGTACAGTCCGGAGCCCAAAAGTACCACAGACTAATCAGAGGGCTAAATCAATAGATGCTGTAGATTGGATTGATCAAATAAAAACAGACAAGCTGCAGTTTAATAGAAACAGTAGCACACTAATTCTAGCATCACACAATAACACTCCCACATTTGTCATTATTTTTATTATGCACAGTTTCATTATTGAAAAATACTCACGCACTGCTGCCTTATCCCATGTCTTTCATGTTGCAGAGAAAAAGAAAACACCAGAATCCTCCACACTGGCTCCTTCAACAAAAACCACCACTGTCAAACCAAGCAGCAGCACCAAAAGAACAAAAAAGCACTGATGTGACCTCAGATCACAGGATGCTAAATCTCTGTGTGTGACAGTTTGAGTATTTGGGGTGCAGCCAGGTCAATATTTAATTTTTTGAAGCCACATTCACATAGAAAGCATGCAACAGCAAGCAATCCACACATCATACAGCTTTCAACATTGGGATAGGTCACCATGAATCTGAATCAAATGATCAGGAAAAAAAAACCCAAAAATCAAAACAACAATAAAAATATTTTCTGAATTATCCCACAATAAAACACCAAACAAAATAGTCCAGTCCAGAACTCTTGTTTTCTCGGTCTGTTAATACCAAAAGATTTTTTTTTTCCTTCATGTATTCACAGACTTATGATCAAATCTGGGCTTGAGTGGTTTTAGGTCAACAGTTTGAAAAGATCAGTCAAAAATCTGCAGAAGAGCTTCAGGGGTATAACAAATTTTATTTATTTTCATTTTATTTTTATTTATTTTTATTTTATTTTCAGTTCAGAGTGAATCAAGCAGTACATGTTTTTATGTTGAACGGTGCAGGGAGAGAATTTATATGTGGATATTGTGTGATATTAGAAAGTTGCTGTCACATCATTTGTATGGGGGGGGTGTAATTGGGGCTCCACATAGAGGGCTGCAGGGGGCGCTCCTTATCGGAAACGAGAAGAAGAAGAAGAGTACTGTGACGTAATCAGGCAGCGACAGTTGACGCAGCACGAGGATATTTTATTTACTATTTAAGGCTTTATTTTTGATGTAAACTACGTAAAAGTTCGCATTCTTCCACGGATAAGGGAATAAAAGAAAGATGAGTGACTTTTCGTCGTTGGGGCTGTCAGACTGGTTGATTAAACAGTGTAAACAACTCGGGATCAACAAACCGACGCCTGTGCAGGAAAACTGCATGCCAGCTATTCTACAAGGTAACAGCGGCAAACTGTGCTAAGCTAACCTGCCTGTAAATGATAAATGTATCAGCTGTGTAGGTTTGATCCAGAAACATGTTTCGGAGCTTAAAAATAAAACTTAATATCCAGACGAAGATGAAGTTGGCACATCAGTCTTTTCATTACATTCATCATTTCTATTTCAAACAGATGAATTACTATTTCTTTACCTACTTCATTTGTTTTCCCACGATTCTGCCTTTGACAGTGGAGGGAGTCAAATTAAATCCTAAATTCGTTGTATTTTAGTCCACTAATTGAGTAGCGTTCAACAGGTCATAATCAACAGTTTTAAGATCTGATCAGTGCAATCATTGTGACAATATGCAGCTTTTCCATTGTTAAAAACCCCAAAAGTGTCAAAAAACATTTTAACTATTAAAATATTGACGTCTGTATGAGCACATTTTAAAATTTTTAAACAGACTCAGACATGACTGTTTTGCTCTTTTTTTTTTTCTTTTTTTTTTTTNTTTTTTTTTTTTTTTTTTTTACCTAAAACATCCCCTATGGTTGTGGGTGCATTTGTCACTGTTGATGTTTTGTATAGATTTAACAATTAATGACTTGATTAAAAAATGTCAGTAGATTAGTCAATAATGAAATAAGTATTAATTGTATCTTGACTTCAATTGCTGATGACTACCAAAAGAAGCTTTAAATCAGAAACTGTTTTGTGCATTTAGAGACCAAATAATAGTGGACCTTTAGGATCTATATTAATATTTAGAAGTAAAGAATTTGTAAAATTCATTGGAGTCACCGCAGGTCGGGTTGAGGTGGATGAGGTTCTAACTGATTTTCTGCTCAGGTCGGGACTGTATGGGCTGTGCAAAGACTGGTAGTGGGAAGACAGCTGCCTTTGTGCTTCCAGTGCTGCAGAAACTGTCAGAGGACCCGTATGGCATCTTCTGCCTGGTGCTCACGCCTACCAGGTCAGACAGAAAGCTAGAACACACAGCTTCTCACACTCAAGGCATTTACAGGAAAGTCCACTCATTAAAAAAAGCTAAAGAATTAGCAGCATTGCATCCACATCAGCCATATCACAGAGCTCTTTCAGATCAGGGCTGAAAACATTTCTGTTCACGACTGCCTTTTATTAAACCTGAGGGTATTTATTTTTGCACCATAGCACTTCTTTAAGCTCTTAAACTTTTAATTTCATTGATTGAAATGTCTTCAACTTTTTACATTTTGTCTTACAAAATCTTTATATATATACTGTATATATATATATAATTTTTTAAAAATTTCCTTTTCTTTATCTCAGTTCTATGTTTTTTCTCATATCGATGTAAAGCACTTTGAATTGCCTTTGTGTCTGAATGGTGCTATACAAATAAACTTGCCTTGCCTAAAGAAAGCTGCTTTAAAAAACTGTTTGTGATGCTCGTTGCATCTCTGAAGCCGTTTAGTTGTTTTGTTGTATGCTTCCTCTTCGTGTCACTTCAGCTCCAGATATTTCCAGCTGGCACAAATATTTTAATAACTTTCAATTTAAAAGTGTTTAAAAGCCTTCACTTTAACTTGATGAAAGTTTTAACTTGATGAAAAGTGCAGCTGTGATTAACATGACAATACAAATCATATGCAAAAATGTTTTTGGAATGTTTTTCATGAGCACAGTTTATTATTTTTATTTATTTTATACTTAAAATAATGTTGTTGTGCTATAAGTTGAACTCCTTAGCTCATGAGTGAATCCATAAGACAGAAAATTTTAGGCTTCAATCTACACATTTTGGTCCTTACAAACAAGTGAGCATGTAATGTTTTTTGTAGAAGTAATATAAGTCCTTGTGTATTTTGGCATATCTGTTTTAGCTAAGTGATTATTATTTACCAGCTCCAGTACCAAAACTCTGGAAGTTGTGCAAGATTATCTCCAATGATGAAGTCATATCTGTACAGGATTTAAAAAAAAAAACACCTCCAGCATCATAGGCAGACATGTAGGAAATGACTTTGGAGTTAGACCTTTTCGCATTATTCAGTACTTATTATATTATTACTATACTTATTTTCAGTTAAAATAGACAACATATATGTTTAAAGCATTCTTCTCTCTTTAGCAGTGATGATGATGGAGTTGTAAATGTGTTGCAGGGAGCTGGCCTATCAGATTGCAGAGCAGTTCAGAGTCCTGGGGAAGCCTCTGGGTCTGAGAGACTGCATCGTCGTCGGCGGAATGGGTAAAAAGCCTCTTTGTTCATTCAGCAGCAACAACATGAGCATTAGAGTTGGTGCGTGTGTGTGCGTGTGTTTGTAAATAAAGCTGCACAGAGTGAAAAATTTTCTGGAAACAGTCACCTGTCTGTTCAACGAAATCACAAAGTGAGGCCACAACACATCAGAGAAAGTCACCCAGTGTTACATCTTTTTCCACTTTTGGGTCTTTGAATTCATTTATTGCATTCATTTGTTATGTAAAACATGCCAAATACTCACTCAATCTGCTTTGAGAAGTTTAGATTTGCTTTTCCCTGTTTACTGGATGGTAAATTGAATACCAAAATAAGTCATTTAGGCTATAGGAACTTGTAAAGGGCATTTTTACTATTTTCTTTAACATTTTATTCTCTAAAACATCAATCAGTTAATTGAAAAATTTAATATACAGACTAACTGCTATTCAGACTATTCTAACTGCAGCCACGGTTGTCTTAGTGTGAATTTAATGTGATGTAGCCACACGTCTGCACTTTAAAACATCATTTAACGTGTCTGTAATGTTCCAGTTTAGTTGATTCTGTCCTCCTTGCTGACATTGACTCTGTTACTGGCAGACATGGTGAGCCAGGGGCTGGAGCTCTCCAACCAGCCCCACGTGGTCGTAGCAACACCGGGACGGCTGGCCGATCACATCCGCAGCTCCAACACCTTCAGCTTGAGCAAGATCCAGTTCCTGGTGAGCATAGGAAGGACGGGCTGCACCACATCCTAACCACTGCACAACGTTTGAACACTTTCTCTCTGTTTTAGCTCTCTGACTGTGTTTACACATAAGATACTGTGTGCAGGCAAATCCTGTGCTTGTGTGCTTTTGTGTGTTCACTGGTGTGACATAAGAACGAAACAGGGACTTCTAAACAGTGCATAAGGTGTTTTTATCTTTTAAAAAGCTAGTTAATAAAATTGATTATTTGGGATGTCAGATCCTGGACGAGGCAGACCGGCTGTTGGAGCAGGGCTGTACTGACTTCACCAAAGACCTGGAGGTGATCCTGGGAGTTTTACCATCCAAACGGCAGACATTGTTGTTCAGCGCCACGCTCACCGACACCCTGGAGGAGCTGAAGAACATCGCCATGAACAAACCTTTCTTCTGGGAGAGCAAATCAGAGTGAGTGACCTGCTGGTCTTCGGCTGTCTAGGACTTCCGTTCATTCATGCAGCTGGATCTCTGGTATCAGACTTACATCTTCTGTATGCCAAGGAGCGGAAAAAAAACAAACCAGAGCAGGAAACTTATTTGGCTTAGTTTAACTGCAAATAATAAGTGCAGTCTATGTTGAATAATGACAGCTAAATCCAATTGAAGTCTGCCTGATCATGATGGTATGGAAGGGAACTGGTTCTGTTTTGACCAGATATATCATCTGGGCCTTAATCTCAACCTGCTCCTGGGTCGCTAATTCTGATAGCAACCTCTGACCTCTCTGCAAAGAGAAAATCAAATTCCCATGGAAAATTCAGATGTGGCTTTTTTCTTTTTTTTTTTCAGGACGCGTACAGTGGAGGAGTTGGACCAGAGGTACATTCTGACTCCAGAGAAGGTGAAGGACGCTTACCTTGTCCACTTGATCCAGTCCTTCACTGACGAGCACAACGACTGGCCCATCATCATCTTCACCAACACATGCAAGTGAGAAGAAGTGATAAATTATATATATATATATATATAAAGACACACACACACACAAGGTGGACATATACCAAGGACAATAAATCATAAATCTTATAATATTCCTTTTTAGTGAGGTTTTGTCAGTAAGATGTCTATTTAACTTAAGAGTAAATGAATCAAATCAGGAAGTTCATGGTGTCTGTCTGCTTAATGTACATTTTTGGGGTGGATTGACATAAAATACAGGGTCATACAAATAGATTTATGTAGAATTATCTGTGCTGATTACTCCAATTATATTTTTATTTTAGAGTCTTAAGATCTAGTCAGGGAGATCAGATGAAAGTTAGCGTCCTGGACTAGCATCAAGCTCATTTACAGTTTTTCCATTGCTAAATGTGATAATCTTTGTAATTGATAAGCTTGTTCCTACAGAAACTGCCAAATCCTCACCATGATGCTGCGGGAATTTAACTTTCCAACCATTTCTCTGCACTCCATGATGAAACAGGTGAATAGCATTTTCACTTAGCGTAGGGCTCCTACATGTGCGATTTTGGGCTGCCCTAGACCATAATTAATACTTGTGAGAGAATAATGATGAAATTTGTAATCCTATATCCAAAACACTGGGAATAGATTGTACTATGAGAATGTCCACCTACAACCAGTTAAGTGCTGTTGCAACAAAAGACAGTCTGTGACAAAATTTTGACAGTGTCAGAAATTTAGCAGCAAAATCTCACATTTAACTGCTATAACAACTCATATTGATGCCTGTGCAGATGGGCGACAAGCTGATGTTGGTTAAATTGATGTGCCTTACTTCTAGTGTAGTTTTTGTACTTACAAAGAGTTCAAAACGGAGACTTTTAGTTTGTGTTTCATTATTACATCACTTCCTGTTTACAGTGAAAGTAGTGTGAATCCAGAATGCAGCTGTACATTAACATCAAATGTGTTTAGTGACGCTTGTCTCATCCTTTTCAGTATTGCTCAACAGAAGCAGTCACTGTTAATGAATTAGCTTAACCAGATCATGCAGAATAACTGACCGCCCTTTGTTTTTTCCCAGAAACAACGGTTTGCCAACCTCGTCAAGTTCAAAGCCAGCGTCTACAAAATCCTGATTGCAACAGATGTAGCTGCCAGGTAGGAAGCTTTGCTCAGCCGCTGTCTCAGGGACAATGTTGGACTTCAACACTACTACTACACTAGTTTGTGGGGATAAAAAAAAATCATCTCTAATTTTTTTTCAAAAATGGTCTCTGAGGTTTTTGGTTTTTTTTAGCAGATTGTAGGCACATGAGCACATCATAATCACCTTCCTTTGTTTTCTGACCCACAGGGGTTTGGATATTCCAGCGGTCCAGGTCGTCATCAACCACAACACCCCCGGGCTGCCCAAGACCTACATCCACAGAGTTGGCCGAACTGCTAGAGCAGGTAGCAAACTTTACATTCTGTTTAATAAGATTTCCTTTTTGTCAATTTGCGTTTAAATCATAAGCTCATAGGCATCAACTTGGATAATTTTTTCAGGGCTCCATGCTAATTTTGTAAGATCTACAGAACTGATTAATAGCTCCTTGCACCAACATTTTAGCCTACAGCTGCCAACTCCTCTCTAACCCTCCTTCACCACCGCCTCTGGTGGCAGGTGACTCGTGATGACTCGTTGCTCCCTGCCAACATGGAGTAGCATAAGAAGAACTCCACCTCTTAAACGTGTCTGACATCCACTAAATTAACAGCTGAGAGAAGTTCCTGCTGGACTCCATCACAGCGCTTAACTGCTGCTGTTTTTACTTTGCAGGGAGGAAAGGAGTTTCCATCACACTGGTGACACAGTACGACATCCACCTGGTTCACACCATTGAAGAACAGATCCGTAAGTCACTTGGTTATAAACTCTGAGTGGACATCATGCAGTACAGAGAGCTTCACAGAGGTTTCATTTGCATTTTTGCTTACTAATCTGAGCTCATCTATACTACATTTTTTGTCTCATCAACTGTTTCTGGGATATCCTCAGTACTCGGTGCCCAGCAGCAGGAGACCCTGGTGGGATTCTTTGTAAATGTTTTGTGTTTTTCTGTAGAAAGCAAACTGAAGGAATATCCTGTGGAGGAGAAGGAAGTCCTGAAGATCCTCACCCAGGTCAATGTGACCAGGCGGGAGTGTGAAATAGTAAGAATACTCCTTCTCCGGTCTCAGTTTACCGCAGCTTTGGGTGTTTTCACTGTTGATGGTACTTGATGGATATTAGTAATGGCTGTACCTTTGGCTGATATTTTACAGAGTCATCTAGAGGATTTATAGTGAATAATGAGTTTTGATTTTGTTTCTATAATGGCATGTAATGTTTTCTGTGTTGTAGAAACTTGAGTCATCAGATTTTGATGAGAAAAAGGAGATCAACAAGAGGAAACAGTTGATCCTGGAGGGGAAGGTGAGTCCTTTCACCAGCATGCCAAACACTGCTTCCATTTAGTATGCAAATAGCTTATTTTGGAGGGAAAAAAACCCTGACAGTCTCAGCTACCCTTAAAAAAAAAAAAAAAAAAANAAAAAAAAAAAAAAAAAAAAGTTGTTTATTGAAAGCTTTTAACACTGCTGCTTTGTTCGGTTGTAGGAAACTTACATCACATATGTAGAGACTACAATGGGTAACTACCAGAAAAACCATAAATATGAAAACTGTATATTGTCCTGCTTGTTCTGATAACTTTAAGCAGGTTGTGTACAACTTTTATGAGGTCCCTTTATGTCTCACCTGATGTCACAAGTTGTACCAGTATGTTGGGTACTGGTGTGGACATGGTATGGAATCCACTGATCTTTGTTGTAGGTGAAAACCAAATAAACCCACTACAGAAAGAGCAGGATCTGTCAGTTTTAATTTGATACTTCCAGGATGAAGCAACAAAAATGTACCATTCTTCTGTTTCTTTGAAAGCATCAAACAAGCTTAATTTTAACAGAGTGCCCAGTATGGAAAATGAAAATGCTACAAGGTTTCTGATGAGCTAAAATGGCTCGCTGCTAATTTGTGATTAAACCTTTTCAGGATCCAGATCTGGAAGCCAAGAGGAAGGCAGAGCTGGAGAAGATCAGGAGCCAGAAAAAGAAGTTTAAAGAGAAAATCCAGGACAGCATTCAGATGAAGAAAAAACTGATGAAGAAAAAACACATTCAGAAGAAAAAAGCAGAACAAATATTAACATAGGATACAGTTTAGTACATGTAAATTTTACTACTGTGGAATACTTTGTAATATTATCTATTTTTTGTCTGCAAATAAATGTAAATTTAATGGCAATAAAAACAAAACACTTAATTGATAGCCTTTATTAATTTATTCAGTTTTACAAAGGAATCAAACTTGTGATTAAACTTTACTGCAAATAAAATTCATCATTCCAACTAAGTATTTGCGTCACGTTGAGATGCCTAGTCAGGATCCTCTGCCTTTGACCCACAGAAACAAAGGCCTGGATGCAAATGTTATATAACTAATCTATAACTGAATCACTTCTTCAATGATCACTGCACGTTGCAATTTGTTCTCAGAAGATAAAAAAAAAACAAAAAACAAAGCAATAATATAGAAGTCAGTTCTTAAAGCTGTTACATATTAGGATTTTGGTGGAACAAGCTGNAAAGCAATAATATAGAAGTCAGTTCTTAAAGCTGTTACATATTAGGATTTTGGTGGAACAAGCTGATGTGTCAAACTAATCCACTGCACAAGTGAGAGATTAGCACAATTTTTTTCTAAGTAGCTCTATTCAACACAGCACATCTATTGGCAAAATGATTGTCACGTGACTAGAAATGATAAGCAGGTGATAAACACTAGCAAAGCACATTCTTACTGTTGTGTTTTTAAAAAAGCATTTCCTGAAAGCGTCAGACCGACTCGTTACAAAACTACAATCCCTCGGACAGTTTGAGAACGAGACAAAAAAGGAAGAATTTTTTACTAACACCCAAGTGAACATAGTGACGTAGCACATAAAGAAGCAAAGTTAGAGCAACTCAAGGTTCTATTTCAATCGTCTGGCTCACAGTCCAGGAACAGGGTTTAGGATCCACAAATCGAAAGGGAAACTATACAAGGAAATACATAATGCAGGCAAAACAGCTATGCACATGTCAAACGTCCACAGAAGGAAAAAGATTCTACCTGCCCTCCACTTACAGTTTACTGCTCAGAGAAGGAAGGTGGCTTTTTCTCTCCTTCAGCCCAGCCTTTGAGAAGCAGCCCAGCAGCTACGCTCACTTATCCATTTTATATAGATCTTTAAAATCCAAAACAAAAAAAAAAAAGNAAAAAAAAAAAAAGGAGGGGGAGAGGGGGGTCTAAAAGATATTAAAAGTCCATTTAAGAGGGGCTTTTGTGCCCTCTGGTGGCTGCAGTATTTTGTATCTGCTGGTAATTTCAACTGTATTGATGTCTGTGCTGCAGCTGTTTGAGAAGGTGATTTGTTAGAGGCACTGATTCAGGTTTTCATTCACTTTTCATTTGTCCGCCATCAAAATCAAATCACTACTGATGGCTTTTCCCCTGTGTGGAACTGGGAGATAAGATCCTAGAAAACTCATTTATGTGATTTATGTGCGAGTGCACTTCAAGTATGTAGGCAAACATCTGCAAAACTGAAAGGATCCTTTCAGTTTTCCTAAATTTCCTACGTTTCCCGTGTAAATGTTTTTTGCACAACCTGATAGTTTTTGATTTAAACATAGTTGGTCATTGTTCAATATGATGTATAATTTGTGTGTCTGAGTAATATGGCCTTCACTGTGGCTTCATCGCTTGACAGGTGACCATTATTCAGAAAATCACATCAGCACTTACAGCGAGCGGCTACGTTCACAACTCCACGTGTGGGTGTGTGCTGTTGTCTTGTCTTGCTAGTGCCTTGCCCACTCTTTTCCTTATACAACTAAAACTCGGACGTGGAAACCCTAGTTTTTCCTCTTTCTCAGCCACCTTCCTTTTCTACTCCTTACCTGCGGTGGACTGACTGCCACGAGTGGCTGTAAGCTTTGACTACTCTTCCTCTATTCCTGCTCATTTGGTTTTTCTCACCTCGAGCAGGGATTTGTGTGATGATTGGAGGAGTCTTCAGTCCCTTAAGGAAATGCTCAAAGCAAAGCCTTCTTTTCAAGCGTTCACCAATAAGCTTAGACAGTGTTTAAAAAAGACATCTGGCCATGAAATACAGCGGGACAATGCTCATCATCAGTCCCTCCTTTTAGAAGATTAAAATAAGGAAAATCCTTCACTGAAACGTCAAATGACATTGATTCAAATACTCAATGCTGGTCAGGTTTTGACAGTTTAGATGATTTTGTTTTGGCGTTTTTGTGCTCTGCGATAAGAAAGGTATTTCAGAGGAAGAAAAAAAAACAACTGTCCAGTGATGATCGTGGAATCAGTGGGATTTGCATATTACGCCTTGAGAAACAGTCTGAAATCCCCGTGCCACTTCACCACTGATGTGTGGTCGAAACCACCCCCATAAAAGACCTCTTGAATGAGCCAGTGGTTCCCAAGGCTAATCAAAGGCATTTCAATTCAAGGCTCTTTAACATCCGACCAAAGCACAGAAACCATGTTCCTATTTCCTCCAACTCAAGAGTTTTGACTACGAGAAGGTGTGTCGACTGCTGCTCCCTTCAGAGGTTTCAGAAAATTGTTAGTGCCGCTCTCCTCCCATGATAGACCAAATTTAAATTTGCTCAGGGAATCATACAGGATGAGCAACAAGCCGCCTTTTAGGAGAAGGATTTTGTGTTGCCTGTACGACAGCTTTCTGAACACGTGGCCCCAGCACGTTTGGAGAACGAGTTCTTCAATTTCAGCTGGAGACTTTTCTCTGCTCCTCGCAAGAAACCTAGGTTCTTGTAACAGCGATAACTTTCCTGGAGGCTGTAGGTGGTTAGGAGTGAGGAATTCAGGGTGGAGATGTTTGGTGGTTTTTTTNGGTTTTTTTTTTTTTTCTTTGTTGGGATTTGAGCCTCGTTCGGTATCCCATGAGAGAACACAGATCTCTCCTCTGTTTCCCTTGGCAGCTCGACCACACGCTGCCTTCTTCTCGACTTCCCTCCTCGCTTTGTACGGGCATCAGTCCCTCCCTCCGACTCGTTCACTCTGCTTCGCTCGCCGTCTCCCTGCCCGTCTGCTCGTACTCTTCTTCTACCGTCTTATTTTTCTCTCTCGCTCGTGATTGGTTTGGTTTCGCTATCCCGTCGCTTTCACTCAGTGGTGCTTCGGTTGTAGCAGAGGAAAACAGGTATCCATTTTATGTTTTTATTATTACCCAGATTAAAAAGCTGATGAACTAAGCTCAGTTCAAGCCTAGCTCCCATCTTCCAGTGACCTGCAAGAGACAATAGAGAATTTATTTACACAATATATAAAGATTAAAAAAAAAGACTTTAAAATCCCAACAGACTGAGCAATACTTATTTTGGAAGAATAAATTAAATGTTGAATACAGGCAAATCCTTATAGTTTTTAGGGACTACATGAATATCTCACTTTTAAGGTGGATGGTAAGCTCCAAATTCAATTATTTTAAGATTACTTCTTTTGAGTCACTACACTGCTGCATCTGCCGCCTGTGGCCCCGTTCTCAATCAGTCAAAATAAAATGACTTATTACAGTAAGAGACAGAGGCTTGAATTTAAAGCAGAATACTATTCATCAAGGGCTTGATCATATCTATATTTTTGAAGTACTTACGCTCTAGTACTGTGACAGGCCAGTCACCCCGCCATGCTGGTATGCACGTTCGCCCTGGTAAGTTGAGTCCTGGGACAAAGCCACGTCGATCTGGGACTTGAACTCATCACCTAGGTAGCTGTCCTGGGGACAAGAAGGCAGAAATATTATTACAGATGTAGATACAAGGGATTAATCAAGGCATATGTCAGGGTGCCTACTCTTTCATTTCAAATCTTCCCACTTCATGACTGGATTTGCTGATTTTTGTTTGAATTGTAATAATGTATAGTAAGTAACAATAGAATTACTACAAGCAGACTATACAACTCCATATGGGCTACAAATTCTACAAAACAATATCACAGTATCTGAAAAGTAATCTGGTCTGCAGAAACCACCCAGTTCAGGGGTTAATAATTCAGTTGTAACAACAAAGTATTAATTGTAAATTATGCTAATCAAAAGTATTGATCTGCTAAAGAATAACCAAATCAGTAAGTGTAACAATTAAGGCCAGCTCACATTTAGCTCTACATTAAAGTAAATAAATTCACATAAATGTCTAAAGCCACTGAAATATTCAAGAATGCCTTTTTTGTATGTGTGATAAAAATTATCACAACTTTATCTTAAATATTTAAAATGATGTGTTACCTGGGACAACTCTGGCTGGGAGAGGCCAGGCTGGCTCATCTGAGAGGGTTGGCTCATGGAGATGTAGCCCTGGGTCAGTGGGCCCTGGGAGAAGGACTGGGAGGCTCCATCCTGGCTGACAGGTCCGTTGCCCTGACTGGCGCCCTGGTTAGCCGTGCTGCGGGTTCTTTGTCGCCCACCGCGTCCAAGCTTACTCTTCATGCCTCCACGACCTGAGTGACAAAGAATCAAAATCAGAATACAAACACTGAGAAGCCTTTTAAGTTTATTAGACACTGTCAGATAATGAACATCATCTGAAGGTCATACAGGGTTATTACACAGTGTGGCAGAACTATGACAATAACTGAAGCTTCCAGCTACTGTAGCTAGTAGACAAATAAAGCAGAGTACTTCTACAGTCCCCGTAACTTTACTAAGTAAGCTGACTTATGTCTTCTTGGCTAGGGTACTTAGTGTCTGGCACTATACCTGCAGCAGGGCCATTGGTCTGACCCAGATAGCTGGGTGGAGGCATTGGCGGCATCACTAGGTTAAAGGGTATGGGGAGGTTCATGGCAGCCATGTGGCCGGGTCCTGCTCCAATCATCCCAATCTGATCATGAGTTTGAAAGTACATGTTGGACGGACGTCCGGCTGAAAAAGAACAGAGATCGAGTAACATTAGTAAGGATAAAAGACTAGGGTTGCCTCGGTTCACAAGACTGTAATTACCTAGTTCTGCCAAGAATGTGGAAAAGTACTCCAAGACAGAGCTCTACCATTATTAACATAAAAGAATGTATATTTTTTAGAAGTACACACAGTCAGTTTTTTTGCATTTTGAGCATTAAAAAAAGCAAAACAATCAACATGTTTTTATGACAAGGCCTAAGAAGAATATACATTAATTTTTAATAGCACGTTTTGATAAATATGACTGTCATATGAAATGAAAACTTCTACTAAAAATTTCAGACCATGCGGCCCTAGTGAGCACTTCATTAGTTGTTTAGAAAAATGTACGAGTTGCAATCTTAACCTACCAGCGTTGCTACGGTCATAGGCGGACCCTGGAATTAGGGCTTCTCGGGCATCGTACATTGCTGTGCTCATGAAACGTCCTCCCTGAAAAACACCAAACAGTCGCCAATTAACACAAACGCTTTATATACTACTATGTTTTCATATAGATATATGTTGAGAGGGGCTTTAATCAGCTCTTTTACCACTATCTCACTTTTTAAAAGCCAATAATGAGCCTAGATAAGTGCTGCAGAAGATGGGTTAGAATGATAATGTAAGAATTACTATTTGACACATTTTGTTGCTTGCAATGCCACATTAAATCATTAAAATGTCCCACATAATTTGTCTTTATTTCAGGCTTTCCATCACATGAACCCTGTAACTTCATTAAGGGTGTGTGGCCTTTCTTTGTTGTTTCTTTTTTTTTTTTTTTTTNTTTTTTTTTTTTTTTTTTTGGTCATACTCACAGGGTTTATGGTGTTGACCAGCTTGCGAGGTTTGCTGAACTGCATGAGGCTCTCCCGCAGGTTGTTGAGGGGCCCCTCCACCAGGACCTTCTGCTCCTTGTAGTTGTTAAGCAGGTTGTTCCATAGCGGCTGCTTAGAGAGAGCCTTAGGGTTCCCCACGATGATTACACCATACCTTCATACACAACAAATACACACAATTGCTGCTTAAGGGTGGCAGAGTTTTTTTAAATGACTCTTTCAAACTGACTGATATCAATGCCCTTCTACTGGAATAACTCATTTCAAAACTAATGAGCTAGCTGTCTATTCTGCTGGGGTTTTTACTTGGCTCTGGTCAGTGCCACGTTGAGACGACGAGGGTCGTTCAGGAAGCCAATGCCCTGGTGCTCATTGGCACGAACACAAGACAGGATGATGAAATCCTTTTCTCTGCCCTGGAAAGCATCCACGCTGGCAATTTCCACTTCCTACAGTGTGACAGGACACGAGGAAAAGATCAGTGCTGGTGATAATGTGCATACATATTTCAGCAATATTTAAATTGAATGGTAAAATAATGCTTTGGCATAGTGGGTAGCACTTCATCCATAGTTAGGAAAGGTTTTAAAAACAGTGAACAGAATAATATAAATGCAGAGATCCAAGATGACAGTTACTACAAAGAGGTGGTAAAACCCACTGATCACCTCACAATGAAAAATGTGAGTGAGTATGAGGATTATTTGAGAATATGCATCAACAAAACAACTAGGTTGTTGAAGTACACAGCTATAGCATACAGGAGGTCTGCTGACACCAATGGTGGTGGTGTGTGTGAGACAATCAAAATCCAGGCTGAAAAGGAGGCAACATTTCTGTAATAACAAAATAGTTGAAAATAAAAACATGAAAATCTCCCATATGAATTACTAAGAATCAGGGATATATGTGTGTGTGTGTATCTCTCTCTGGTACCTGATAAAGTTTGGTATGCAGGGAGCCACTGAACTGCATGTACTGGACCAGGTAAGAGCGCTGACCTTCGTATGGCGTAATGATACCAATCTGGTTGGGCTTGGCTCCTGCCTTTAGCAGCCTCGTGGTGATTTTCTCCACGTTGGCAGCCTCCGTCCTAAAACACATCAGCATCCCTTTAATACTAGGCTGACATAGGTTGGGAAAGTCATTTCTGGTTGAAGTTATCAGGAGTAGGGCTGTCTTGACTCAAATCCCATCTACACTGCCTCAGATTTCCAAAACTTTAATTACTTCACTCACTAAAAGTGCACACTAATTTCTTTGGTTCACACTGACATAATGTTTAACTGTGCTACACTACAGATGCAAAGACTTTATGTTACAGGAAACTGCATCTAAAATTGTGTTATTTTCAGTTGCATCTATCTCATGTATTTCACTTAGGACTGAAATTGAAAAAAATAAGAGTTTCCTAAGGAAAGTGCAGTTGCCAGGATGGTAAGGCATTTCTATTATAAGCAAACAAAACCAAGAGAGTGGAAAATCATATCATAACGATCAAGTTAAAAACATTCTTTTTTTTTTAAGTCACAGTGTTTTGACCAAGAACAACTACTATGACCAAAAGAAGGTGTGACTCAGAGCAACAACAACAACAAAAAAAAAAAAAAAAAAAAAAAAAAAAAAGAGGGACGCTACCTGTTAAGATAGGAGGTTCCAGAGCTGGCAATCTCCTCTTGGCCCTGAGTCACGTAGAAGAACATGGGCTTGTCTGGCTGTGGCCACTGGAAGTCAAATCCCTTCTTGATGCGGTCAGCTGGGGAGAAGAGGAGAAATCCACTATTCTGCTAGTGAAATGGATTTTCTGCCAGGATTGCCAAGCTTTTCAAATGGCATCAATGAAGCTCTAGTAAAGACTATTTCGACACAAAGTTACAAAGGGATTTGATTTTTTTTTTTTTAAATAAAAAAATAAAAACATTTTAAGTGCAACAATAACATGTACAAATATTTACAGACTTAAAACCACCATGGGCTTGTCCATTTATTCAACATAAACATGACAATAATGTACTAAATACAAAACAGAAGCTTTGGTGCAACATTTACATTAAAGAAGTGTATTTCTCTGAAATGTATTCCTCCCTGAACACACAATTTAAGTCTAAAAGTTCCATCTGAACCAGACTGACCACCTTTGGTTTATAATGTTGAAAGACTCTCTGTAGACCAAATGGTGTCTTAGCTGCTACGGTTGAGATGATTAAGATAATATATCAGACAGTCAAAATTCATTTCCCCCTTCCATGAAAACAATTAATGAATCTGACAAACCTGCAGTGACGCCATTCTGCAGGGAGCCTTCATAGAAGATGTTGGACGGGAAGGCGCTGAGAGCTGGATGCATGCGGTACTGGACCTGCAGGCGGATCGGTCGAATGCCCAGAACCACCAAGCGCTCAAACAGCGACTGGGACAGGCCCGCCTTGGCTGCCTTCTTACACATCACCACAGGACCCAACTGGCAGTGGTCACCCACCAATATGAGCTGTGGAAGGGAGGAAGAGAGAGATAAGTGTGACAAGCTTTATTTCAAGATGTTCATTTTCCATGTCCTAACAAGACAGTGTATAATGCATACTTTCATTACTTCAAAATTTACACATTTTAATTTAGTTAAGACTAATAAAAATGATAAGATCATGTTCATATGACTCTATTCTATGTTCTCAGTCTACGGTTCCCTGATATTTCCTATTGTTTGCTGCTTCAAAACCCAAATTTTCTAAAAAGCATTCATGTTCCATCAAGCTAAAATGTTTTTTCTTTTCATTCTTACAGCATAAATAATGAAACAAAATAGAATATTGAATATATTTGTATATGTATCATCTATAATAGGGCCCCAACTGACAGGATTTTTGAGGCCAACAGATAAACCAGATGTCAATTGATATTCATTTTATAAAAACATTTTTGGCAAGACTCACAAAAATTTTGTTATAAAAGTTGTGATAAAGATATGTACTGAGAGAGAGAATATTTTACAGGTTAACAATAAAATTTAATGTCACAGATTACAGTAACAGTATGCCTAACCATGAATTTTGAACAGCAGCTTAACTCCAACTGACATTAAATTACTATGAATAATAAACATTAAAAAAACTCTTCAAATAATGATTATAATTAAAAACTGTAGCTGTATCGACCTGCGAATGTCAGGTTATATACTGTATAGTGTAAATGTACACTCAGGATCTTGTAAACTGAGCATATTGTATTACATTCTGTCTCTCGTGAATGTATATGGGTTGAACGAAACATCAAAAAACATCCCTCCCCCCATTTCCTTATCCTTTATTCTTATCCTGTGCAGGGTTGTGGGGGGCTGGAGCCTATCCCTGAACTCCTACATTTTTTTTGCACGTCAGACTTGTGTATGGAGCCTGTAAGGATGTGATGAGCTGTTTGGTGTGTGTTTGTGCGTATACCTGCTTGGCTCCCAACACCACAGGCACCATACACTCCGGCTCCGTAGCCTGGGTGCTCTCATCAATCAGGATGGAACGGAACTGCATTTTCGCGAGGCGAGGGTCTCCGGCCCCCACGCAGGTACAGCAGATCACATCTGCATTCTAGACAACAAAAAGAGAAGGAAGTTTCACTGCAACAACGACTACATCATCCTTTAGTGTTCTCTTAAGTACTGAACAGCGATAAGAAATATCTATGACTGTACACATAAATAATGAGCACAGTCAATCTATTTTTGACTGCTTGACTGAAACTATTAAGTAAACTTCTTAGTTTAGTTGGAAAATCTACATTGTAACAACTAAAAACCGTTTGAAAACAGGAAATAAAGTCCAGTTGAGCTGTTGAGCTACTTTTGGTTTTAACACTTGGAAGCTCCTCCTCACCATGAGTAGCTCCCTCTCAGCAGTGCGTTTCAAAGCCCTGTAACGCTTCTCATCTGCAGACGACAGCTCGCCAGTCTCATCCTTCAGCTGCTGAAGCTTCTGGAGCTCCGGCATGCTAAGAGAGACAGAGGAAGGTGACTACACACAAATAGACAAGTGTTTGAGTTAAATACTGCCATGTTAAACTGTCTTTTTTTTTTTTTTTAAATACATGAATCATGTCGTAGCAATAGTCTAGTGTTAAATGTGGCGGCAGCATTTCAGGTTCACATTTAGGACCTGAAACAGCTGCCTCTCTTTTGAAGAACATCAGATATCTACAAGTTTCATAGAACAGAATTTAATTTTTTCATGCTAATTAGAACATAAAAATAACATACATTTTACAAGTGACACCATGGCTCAATAGTTATGGGGTGGCTGTGTGGTCACTCTCAGCAACGAGATGCTGACCACCACCAACAATTTTGTATGATCTTGTTGCCACTGTTAGTAACCAGTTTTGTGAATGCAGAGGGAAAATGTTAAGAAATAGCTGTATATATTTTCAAAAAGCAGGTATGAATTAGGTGAAGCTTATGGGAATGAAAAGCAAAACTGCTCAGCACCACCCAAGAAAAAAGTGGGCAAATAGTGATGAAATTAGGTGAAATGGTGTTCATTCCCAGCAAGCTCTAACCTGTCCATATTGCTGATCTGGTTGTGCAGGGCCAGGAAGGAGACAGGTGAGTCGATGGCCTCCCGGCTTTTGGCACAGAGCCTGACCACCTTCAGTTGGGTCTGGTGGATCTTCTCAGTCAACTGGTCCACAGCAATGTTACTGGGGGCGCACACCAGAACTGGTCTGCAGAACACACAAACACACATACAACAAAGACGGTTAGGACAGCAATTGTGCACAGGGGAAGCAATTATGTAAAATAGCAGGAATGAACCTGTACAATCTAATGCAATGGCAGTTGAAGCAACGCTACAAAACTGGCCTCAAAATCTGATAGTCTCAACAGCAACGGAGCATTACAAGGTTCAAAAAGTTATCATTCCTGGAAGGGCTGGTGGTCTGAGCTTTGTCAGACTTAAAAGCCAAAATATTTCCATGTTGGCAATGTTAGAGTTTCCTCTTCCTCTGTGGTTACAACCCCTTGGCTTCCACTCAACCTTTTCTTTTGGACGAACACTCATTACTATTTTTTCAAAATGACCACATTACACAGGATATGCTAATGATAAACTATGCTAACATTAGCTGTTGTTGTGATGTGTGTGCTCCTCACATAGGAAGTGTAATTTGACTCAGTTTCTAATAAGTGATTGTTTCAATAACCTAATAGCCTAATGGCCAACTAGTTAATTTTTTTTTAAAACTATTTTCTTTTTTTAATCGACAAGAAATATATCACAATACACTGTATATATTTATAATTTTATTCAATTAAAAGCAAAACTGTCACCTACTTAGCTGTACTGTAAAACTCATTCTTTCTTACCCATTCCCCTGTCTGGACAGGTGGTAAACAATGGTGGCAGAGGTGACAGTCTTTCCAGTGCCAGGGGGACCTTGGATCAGGCTGAGAGGCCTCTGCAGCACTGTTTTCACAGCATACACCTAAACACACAAAGAGAAAATTCAGCTTCTATAAACTGATGCATTCTTTTACAATCTATAAAAGCAATGAAAGCTCGAATGAAACCTGATTCACTTCTGTTTTGCAACATTGATCTCAGGTCTGTGTCGCAAAAGTTCACTAGCTAGGCTTGAAAACAAACTCCTCTCAGATATCACTTGTTGCCTTTTTAAAATGCCACTGTAAAAAACAAATGTAAGGTGTGCCCAAACTAATGGAAGTCAGAGGTTTTCACAGTTTTCAAATCTCACCAAAAACTGCACAGGCTAAAGCACTGAACAAGATGCATTACTGTCAATCAGATGACTGAACATGTAATCTTTCCTAAATTACTTAATGATGCTTCAGTCATTGAATTGCAAATGTGCTGAATTGCAGATTGCAAATCTGCAGATATGAATAGCCACTGTACTCAAAAATAACATTACAGCTGCTGAAAAGGAAAATTAGCAGAATACTAAAAGAAAAGATTAGGAAGGAGGTTCAGTGGTTAGTGAGGTCTGACCTGAGAGTGGTTGAGGTCAGGCAGGCCTGGTGCAGTAAAGCGTTTGGGGAGCTGGCACTTGATGATGACATCCTCCACCTCGTGGCCCAAAAGTTTGTGGTAAATGTAGCCAGACACCGAGGTCTCATCCACTGCAAATGTCTTTAGGGCGCTCTGCATCCTGCAACACAAACATACGTGTTACTCATTAACGCTGACATTGGTACAGTAAGTAACAAGCCATCACACGCTTTATATGAGGAATGATAATATAGATACAAGTTGCTTTGAGATAACGTCATTGCAAGTTTTCTAATCTCCTTCACCAGACTTTATAAGTGCCTGATGAGGAAGAATATGGAATACGTCACCTCCAGGGCAGCACACTTTTGATAAAGGTCAGTTTCAGAACCATCACACTTCAGAAAAAGTGTTTGATCTGTCACCTGCTTGGAACTCCTTACAGGTTAGGACAGATCTGCTTAAACTGGGAGTGCGTAAGATGACTTTAAGTCAAGGAGTTAATTAGATGCTTACTTCTACCCCTAAAATTAGGGCCAATTATAAATCATTAAGAATCTGAGGCCAGTTAGGACTAATTTTTAACTCTGAAACACTACAGGCCCCAGAACTTTCCGTAAGAGAATTCTCCACTACTTCCATTTTTGATGATTGTAAAATGATATAAATCACATATCTGGAAGGTGAGGAAAAATGAATTTTTCAGCAAATTAAAAAAGAAAAAAAAAAACTCAAACGATCAACACTTTGATTTGCATGGAATTATTCTGGGGGATCAGTGTCCTCACTTAAATTGTTAACTTGTACTGTAAATTTTACATCCCAACTGACAGACATGGCAGATTTACACACTAATTAAATTATTGAACATTCCTGTGGAATAAGCAGAGGAGGAAATACAAACAAAATATGATATTTCACACTTGAATATGGCATAAAACGTGGTGAGGAGTAAAATAACATGTCCCCATCATACAGAGAATTTAGAGATATAGAGTTTCAGCCTACCTGTCAAAGGAAGTAGACTTCCAGACAAAATCCACCTGGAAGTTGTGCGGAATTTCCACAGGTGCTCCAACGCTGCTCCGTAACTCAATGGCAATTTCATCCCCGTAGTCTTTAAACAAAAGCTGTTAAGAAAAGCTACTGTTTATCTTAAAACTCTTTTCGAACAGGTGGAGCTTGATGGGTTTACTTTATCTATATTAATCTTATATTGTAGTACAGTTAAACTAACGCTTCCATACAAAATTAAAGACAGTGTTAAAAATCATCTTAGAAAGCACTGTAATATAATGGATGATTGACGTGTGACAGCTAGTGAAAAGGATACTATCAGGGACTTTGATCACATGACCGATGCCTTTCCAGAGTGGAGCCAGGTCTCCCTTATACCTCAGGCAGATCTCATCACCCTGCATCAGCCGCATATCTGTGATTGGTGAAAGAAGACAAGTTTGAAATCGCTCTCTCCAAAAAAAAAAAAAAAAAAAAAAAACTAGACAGATAAATGAGAGGAGACGTGTTTGGGTAATTAATGACATTCTACAATACCATAAACAGCACAAAAGCTCAAAAAAAGCAAACACAAATACAAACGGTCACACCGAGCCACCAAACAATGCAGTCGTGGGGGGGTAGCAGCGTGCGTTGCTGGTAGGGGGGAAGGGTAGGTTTTCTATTTGTGCCAGAGAACCAACAGGGGGAAGTGAGCGCCAGAGATTTACCACCTGAGTCCGTCTTGGGAAGTGTGAAATAGGCAATCCGCTTTTTATTCAATCCAAGGTCCCACCTGACAGTTATGTTGTCTTGAGTCTGCAAAAGGAAACAAGAAAAACAAATAAAGGAATTAAAAGTAGCAATACTATGGTAAAAGGTATGATGTCAGAGTAGCCTGAAAATCTTCCTGGAACCCTGGAAGTACCATGAAGCAAGTACAAAATAAAGTAAAGTAAAAGGTATAGGGAATTCTTTGGTAATTGTATGCAACTGCCAATACAAAAAGGGAGAAAAGATGAATACAAATAAATACACTAAAAAAATAGTACGTTTTAAAAAGCACTCTATATTTAAATCCAAAAATATTAAATATAAATAAATGTACTGGATACTAAGTCTAATGTTCACAAACGGAGAAGATTTAAACATTTGAATCAACAGGAAACTTCAGAGCAAGTAAGTCAAAAATCTGTTGTTAATCTACAGACAGGAAATGTACAAAGAAAAGCAACCAATAATGTGTAGGGAGGACACAAAAATACTTGACTTTCGTTAGTTAGTTAATTTCAATGCTCCATAACCAATCTTAGATGATAATAATGAATTAGCCAAACTAAGAAGAACGCAAGACTTTCTTCAATGCCACCCATGCATATGTGAATCTTTGTAATGGGCTTCTGAAGTTGTTTGTATGACACAAGATACTTGAAACCTGCTCAGTACATAAATGATGACAGAAAGAGCAATTAAGAAAGAAAAGCAATGTTTCTGGTTTTAGACAACAGCAAAAGACTACATGGAAACAGCATTTAGATACCTGAGACTCCTTGAGCTTCTTGTCATAGTCAGCCTCCAATTTGACCAGTGGGCCAAAGATATTTTGGTACTGGTAGGCATCTTCATAACGCAGCAGCACATGCTGGGGCTCCTCATCCACACCAGGTTTCTCCAGGTCTTCTAAGGTGGCGCTGGGGTTGTCCTGAGAGGGAACAAGTCACAGCCAGTGTTAGCAGCAGTGTTCCTGCTGCTACCTGCTAGCCCTACATGACCATAAGGAAAGTCTTCATATAGGATTAAGTTTCTCTGATGGTCAGGGTTTGGTATGTGTTCAGTACAGCGAGAAAAAAAGATCTAAAACATTAAATTTCTTTTTTGGGGGGAAAAATGTAAACCCTTTAACAGTGACAGACTGGCCATTATTCTTGGTGCCATTATTAAGGCACTTTGTGAATATGATAAAATCCCTTACACTCTGTTATATGTCAATTAATCATGCCTTTTTGCAAAATACACAATTCCACACATTCACACTTTGAAGTTATCCAGTACAACCACAGTCAGTTAAGTTTTGACCACTGTGTAGCACCACTGAAGTAGCTGAGAGTTCAGTGGATGGCTTGATAGATTGTAATTTCATTTAATTTAATTGTCTTTAATTTTGAGAGCTCAGATAACCAGATGTTTAGAGTTGACTGAAGTCACAGCAACCTTCTCTCACAAGCCTACTCCTAACTCTAACCCACTCATCACAGTCTATCAGCTTCATACCTTCCAGAGCTCCTCGAGCTTGTTGATCTGCTGGGCGGTGATCTGACGAGCTCGGAGCTGCTCCTGCTCTGACGGGATTTTCACCAGCCAGGACAGAAAGCAGCGGTCCTGGATCAGTGGCTGCCACTGGGAGCTGTCCCAGTTGATGTCCTTCAGGCTGCTCTGGCTGGCACAGGGCTGCCTGCATAAAGATACACGGTTCAGACAGAAAGGTAAACATAAGGTTCAGCAGACAGGTGGACAGAAAATTAAAGCTTATGAATTAAAACCAAGATCTGTAACTGTCTTGCATGTTCATTTGATTGGGTTTTAGAGACTCCACTGGTCTAAAATAGACCGATGTAATTAATTTGTTTTAAAGGAAAAATTAATAATACCAAGAAAAATAAATGTAATAGGAGGGGATTACTTTCTTTATAAAAAAAAAAATATATATATCTATCTAGATAGATAGATAGATATCTATCTAATAATAATAATAATAATAATAATAATAGGATATGTGCTCCCTCCTCCCACCTGCAGAGAAGCACCACCACAGAGTCGGCTTTGGCTGGGATGAAGCCCAGGAGGAAGACATTACGACAGCCACAGTTGTAACACTCCAGTACTGTCTCACCCAGCGGCCCATCTTTATGCAGTGTCACCTCTTTGCATTTGGCCCTCACCAGGTGGTTGACAATGTGGCTAGAGGTCAGAGAATGGCAGTCAAATGAACAATGAATAAAAATTCTCAAGAGTGGGTAAACATATTGATCTGCATGACATTTTCCTGGTAACACTGCTACAGAAATGTTGTTTATGGGTAAAAAACAGAAAAAGGACAGACACTGTAGAGCACTGCAGTTTCAAAGAAACTTTCTTAAATTGTTTTGCTGATGTCAATCACTGAAATAAACTTTAATTTCAATGACACGGTCAACAGATATTGACTAAACAAATCTCCCTTTACAGAAACTAACCAACTGAAAATTATTTAAATACACACCTGCCAGATGTGTTGCCACGTCCGTTGCAAAACCACTTCTTGCTGGTATTGCAGTACACAACACATGCCGGGTCATGGATACCACAGTAGCTGGAAAAACAACACAGAAAACACAATCTGAGTCACTGTAACATTAAGTCACAATACAAGATGCAAAACTTACCAGTGGGCCAAACGGACAACTAGTTACAGAGTAAATAAATAAACCCAGAGAAAGGTCACAATATGTATTTGATCTGTGTTTTATAAATAAGACAACAACAAACATGAAATTTCTAAACTGAGTTTCAGAACTTCTTTGCACCATTTCAAAACTTTGGTGTGAAATATGATGTGTTAGTGTGTTAAGAGTTCCAAAAAAAAAAAACCCCAAAAAAACCCACACAATAACTCTATAAGTGAATGTTATTGATTGCTGACAAATATCAGAAGCTGTAAGACAACAGTCTAGCTCCACACGAAGTGAGCAGTTTGAACATTGGGACAACACAGAAAAAGGTTTTGCAAAACCTTTGGTAAAATTCGCAAATCAATCATGAAATTATCATTCTCTTTTCTACACACTCGTGCAGGGTTGCATGGCACATTTCTGAGGTAAACCAAATAACCAAACAGAGAAAACATCTTACAAACTATTGTTCAGCAATATTGCACTTGCTATGATGATCTGAAAACTTTCTATTACAGATTAAAAAAAAAGCTATGTGTAAGTCTTTGATAGTGTACTGTACATATAGAAGATGTTGCAGATGTTAGTGAGGATGCTTTTAACGTGTAACAAAAAGGGCCACATTTAAGTAAAACTATTATTGCAGACCGTGTGTAATCACAAGGGAAGGAAGGCACTAAGATCGTATGCTGATATCCTAGCTCTCACCTGCAGGCATGCACAGGCAGGTCTTTAGTATAGTACGTGTCCTCTTCATCCTCCTCGAAGTTGAGCTCGGCAAGCAGCTGGCTGGCCTTAGCCACAGAGTCGTCCACTCCACCGTTGTGAAGACCCTCATCAGGACCATTCACCTGCAGCACAACACATGCTTTACCAGACACGACGTATGCTAACAGCTAAGCAGCTAACAGATACACAGAGCGGAAAAGCTGAAATTTAGTTTTAGTTTTATTCAGAATGTCAAAGTCCGCGGAGTGTTATCTTTGATCGTTGAGTTTTTATCCTGGAAATTTGGTTTGTTTCGAACATTTGAACATATTATAACGGCTAACGTTAGAATGTATGTATCTATTACCGAGCATCGCGATGCTAGCTAACGGTGACAGCTGGCTAACATCAAGCTAAGTTAGCCAGACCCAACATTAGCGAGCTAGCAGGCTGAGGTGGATCAGCTAGCTAACAACCGCTAACTTGGTTAACAGCGCTTCGTGGTGTCTTCCTGGGAAATTGAAAGCTGCAGACCTGACTGTCCAGCTGACTCTGGGTCTGGCCTTGAGTCTGGGTCTGGCTCGGCAGGGTGAAGTCGGTGAAGTCGTATTCGGAGCCCTGGGTGTCCGCTCCGAGTAACTCAGCTTCCTCGGTGTCCAGGAAGGTGAGGGTCTGGGAGCTCGGCCCGTACGCCTCCACACTCATGTCGACACAACTTTCGCTTTACTGAACGGTTTCTGGTACTTGCCTAAAGATGATAAAAGTCCTCAAGCTGTGTTTAGCAATCACCGGTTTTGATACCTCAGCTGAGATGCAAAATTTGAACCCAAACGAAAACGAAACCTAGTAACAGAACCTCAACATAGCCAGCAGGTCCAACCAACGGCGAACAGTGACGAACTTCCAGCGCCGCTAACGCGTGACGTTTAAACTGAGGGCAGAGAAGTAATCACCGACAGAGCGCCCACTCTGCTCCGATTTCCGTCTACCAAACGGAACAGTCAACTACTGTTGACTGCTTACTTTTAACGTATTACCGGTGTATATATTTTTAATTGTAGCATGAAATGTAGAGTATGCTCTCCCTATACAATCATTCTCTTTTCTATACACTCGTGCAAGGTACAACACTTGTACCTAGTTCCAATTTCAACATCAATGGTATAGCATCCCCGGCTGAATGATGGTCTAACTCTTACTGATGGTTCACAAAAGGGTTTATTCAAAATAATGTAGCTCCAGAAAACATGCCGTGACCATTCTGTGAAGACACCGTAAGAGCTACGGAGAAAACAAAATAAAAAATATTACCGTTTTTAACTTGACAAAATGACGATCTCTGATAGAGTGCTACAGATAAGCATATTTAACTTAAAAATGAAATGATTAATCCGTTTTAGAACTAGATCACACATGAACTGCAGCTTTAACCAAACAATTAAAGCACATTCTACACAATATACTGTACTCATTAACGTACTAGCATTACAACAGCTCTTATTATCTGTAACAAGGCTAAGGAGTGCTAACTTCTTCTCAACATGAGCTAAATTACGGTGCATTGAGTTAACGTAACGTCTTTGCTAGCTTACACACACACAGTCCTTAACTTAGCAAACTACAAATACAGAATAAAATCATTTATGATCAGTCCTAACAGGAAACGAAATACTGACAAACCTTGTGCCCTTATCAGCCAGGTGCCAAAAATAAACAAAAAGAGTTCGACACACTCCTTATTTTGAGAACACACTTTATAATTTAACGCTCCGTCTTTTTCTCTAACCGGTATTACCCTTTCAAAATAAAAGCTGCCGCTTTTGTGCTGTATACCAGAGTTACCTCTTCAGAATAAAAGCATCCACATTTATACTGGAATCTAACAGAATAAAATTGATACACCTAGAAAATGAACAAACATGAAAACAACAGATTATAATACAAATATATTGGAATATGCAGAAGGTCATTTACAAATGGTTTTAAGAAAAATGTAAAATTTCTTTACATTGTTTCGAGATTTTGGTTTTAATGACTTATCACAGAAAATGGGCGCTTGGGACAGTAATGTATGTCAAATTTTAATGCTAAAAAAAACACGAAGAGGGTGTTTAACTGTCCAAATTTCATAACTAATTCTATGTTTTGAGTATGTAGTTCATTCACACTGGAAATATGTCATAATAAATGTCAAAATGACAGATGCATATTAAAAATCATTCAATTAAAATTTCATTATTTATGTAATACCTTTTATATTTTAGACAGTTCAGAAGTTAATTATGTAATTTTATTAGTGCTGTAAATAAATGTCATATTTCTGTTAGGGAAAAATAAATATTAAATTGTTAATAACATGCATAAACACCTGAATTTAGTAATCATTTCATTCTTTTTTATTTCAAAGCCTTTATTTTTCACAAAGCCAAAATTAGTTCTTGTTTCGGTACTTTGTTAATGTCAGAAGCAAAGGAGGACGCCTTTCAGAGGATGCTTCCTAAACAGAGGAGCTCACAATAATTCACAGAGCCATAAAGTTACTGTACAACAAAACATAAAATGAGATTTAAAAATATTTTTTGAGGTAGCCACACATCTGACTGGACAGTGTCAGTGTCCATCTATGAACTGACCCACCTGACAAGTTTAAGGCCTTTTCATAACACTCATAAACAACAGCAAGGCACAGGTCAGACTCTTGGTCAGAGGTCACCTCATGTAAACTTGACAAAAGGAGGCTTTTGTAAGCAGACGTTTTAAGGACGGCTCCTCCACAACCTTTGCACAATCTCAGCAGCCACAGTGTCATGAAGTGTAAAATATTACAAGTAAATTGCATTTCTATAAAAGATTTTAAAAGAAACCACAGAACCACAAAGTAAAACGAATGACAGAGGCTGGGCTGAGGTCATTTTAAGTCTGACTAGAAGTCCAGTTTTGTTGCACTCAGTGCTCCATGATGTTACTCTGTGGTAAAAACCCATGGTGCTGAACAGCTGTTAAAATGACATGCACAGTTACAACAACTGAGCATTTACTCAAAGTATTATTACTTTCACTCAAATGGAAAAAAACAGGAATTGTAACTGAAAACTCAGTGAAAGTTCTGAAGAATAATGCTGCAACACTAAGCATGTTGTGTTTAGTTTGTTTTCTAAACTACGTATGACAGATTACACTTATGTTCCCTACACACAGTTTTTGTGGGGATACACAGGTTTCTGAAGCAATATGTGGATAATATAATGCCAACATTTCCACAAAAACTAGTTAACTGAAGCTCTTAAAGCACCATAGAAAATCCTGGTCTATATAGTGAACAGGATACAATCCAATAAAAGTGAAACAAAATAGAACATATACCCCTGGGGGTGGCACAACATAGACACAGTGAAGGAATCTGCTAGTTTGTTTAACAGGTCAGCACAAACCAAAGCTAAGAAAAATAAAGCATACAGGACTTCTACATTAAAGTGACTGAAAATGAAAATTTAAAAAGGTAGTAGAATTTATATAGCAAAAAAAAAAACAAAAAAAAAAAACGCTGTCTAAGATGCAGATTAAGTGGTAATGAAAAACAAACAAAAAAAAAGAAAGTGCTACAGGTGTAAAATTTCAGGCCCAACTCTGACTGAAATGAAACGAGTGTCTAACTTCATCAAATCAAATCTTCTAGTAAAATAAACAGCTATATCTGATTCAATGAAGGAAACAACAAAAAGCTTTAATGAAGAATAATATTTAGTTTAAAATTAATCAGCATGAGATCTGTAAAATAACATTGCACAGACTGAGGCGAGATCTCATTGAGGTGGATTTTGGGTTTCTGTCAGAATTGGGCTAAAAGACTGGGGGAATATGAGCTGGAACCAACCCGTTCCCTGATTTAAATAACCTTTGTAAAAGAAGGCAAAATTACAACTTCTTATAAAGAAAAAGGGACTCAATAAACAATTTAACATTAAATGTGAAAAAAGCATAGTTTGGCTTTTGGGCAGGAGAAAAAAGTAACTGAAGGAAACTGAAACTTAGCACATAAGTTTCTAAAAATTTCTACAGTTCCTAATCTCAGGTACATTGATCATTTCTGGATCAGCTGTGGCAGCATGACAGTCTGTTGACTGAAAATATACTGTGCACTGGATGTTAATATCAGCAGTCACAGGCTAATCTCTGGAGGCTTTTTTAATAAATCCTGCAGACTAAACAAGCAGATCACATACCTGTGAAGCTCAATCACATAATGAAATTGGTTTTAGGATAAAGCTTTCTGAAATTCAAATAATGTAAAGTACAACAGTTTCCACAAATGTGACTTCTAGAATTATTTCACTAACCCTAACCCTATAAGGTGCAATAATAGGAGTCATATTTGGGATTATAGGTTGTAATATCTGGCTGCATTTCAAACTCTCTGCATCTCTGTTTAGGCTACATGTAAACAAAGAAGAACTTCTGGTAAAACCTATATTTCAACTTCAACAGAATGTTTCATGTATCTTGGAGATGGACAAAAGCTTGCATTACCCCGTGATCAAGGGTTGCCTTCAGACTCTCATGCAACCTTCTCACCACAAACCTAAAAACATAACTGACTCACGTCCAGCAATAAAGAGAAGCAACAACCTAAGGCAAAGGAAAGCAACACTAAAAGATCAATGCTCTGAATGAAGATTTCATGATGCATAAGCAAAAATTAAAGAAAAAACTTAAAAAAAAAAAAAAACATTAAAAGAAGTTTGGCTACTTGAGGTTAAGTGCAAATTATCTCTTGTCTTGAGGGCTGGACTTTGTCGCCATCTGGAGGTCACTTAGTGGAAGTGCTGCTGGCAGTGGATCTCCTCAGCCTGGTCCAGCAGCTCCAACATCTCCTGGACGATGGCCTGCAGTGCACGGCCCAGGTCTTCTCCACTGTAAGGCTTTCCAAGAGGAGGCACGTGGATGAAGGCAGAGCGCCCGTGACTCAGGTAGAGTGATGTATAGTAGGTGAAATCACAGAGATACCTGTTAGAGAGGATAATGAGGCATTAAATAAATGATGTGTCTGAAGAGATGGAACATGTAAATGAAAGTCCCACTGGTATACAGAGGTGGTGCAGGTGTGTGTTTGTGCTTTGAAAAGCATTACATTAACTGGTAACAAGTATTACAGTTTGATGTTAAAGGACCATACCACCATTTTGCATGTTGGAGCCTAATATATTTAATTTTCATACACTTAAGGTTACTGACAATCATTTCCCAAAGCATACTACTGGAACAGTGAGTTAAAAAATGTTTTTCCTACCTTCCAGACCACCACTGGTTTCAGTTCATGCTGGTGCACAATTAAAATCAACCTGTTGATACTTGAAACGTTCTTGGGATAGGTAATCCATTATTGTGAACAACACATACTGTATATTCAGGTTTTTTCTAAGTTTTGTAATTTTAGCATTTAAACACAATAAAAAGTGCAGAGTGAGTATTTGTCTCCACCGGGGAATATAGTCCCAAAACGAAGAGCTGCATTTATCGAAAAATTTCAACGACCGTGACTTCATAAGGCTGTATAACTATTAGCAGGCAAAACATCGATTTTTAAGGTGGGTGTATCACTTGAATATTTGATCTTGAAAGATTAAGAGATTTTGCAAAATATCAGGAAAGCTGAAATACAGTTTTATCCTTTGGGAAATGACTGTCAGTAACCTTAGGTGTATGAAAATTTAATATATTAGGCTCAAACATGCATAATGGTGGTATGGTCCTTTAACTACACAAAGACATTACCTTCCAGCGTCTTTGGAGACAGACACAGCGACTCCCAGTCCAGACGCTGTCAGTCTTTTGCAGACTGATTCCATATCAACAACGGAGTCAATACAATCTGGTCCTCCAACTATGCAACACTGTGAATCAGGACAGAAGCTGCTGTTGTCCAGGCCCTTATAGCCATGATTCCTGCCACATTTCTCCAATGTGACAGTGGTGGCCATACCCGAAACTCCTACGTGAACTACCAACTGTCAAAGATAGAATGAAACACAAGAAGCAATAAAAACACAAGTCAGAGTTACTTCAACAGGCAGAACACAAGAATTTTAGCATCCCATAGCACAAAATCGCTACAATATATCCCGACACCTCTGTAACCTGCCGAATGGGACACGCTTGAAAATGGATGGACTTGGATGCCACTTAATGTTTAACTTCAGTGAAAACTTATTATTCATCAAGGTATGAAAAATGATCAACTTGGTGTTCCTTTTCATATGCAAATATCGAGATGAGGGAAAAGCACTGGTAAAAATATATTTTAAACAGAAAATAGCATAGTAATGGCACTATCAGTATTGCCAAAAAACTGACATATTAGCATCTTCAAACGCATTCATCTGAACTGTTGTTCAATTCAACCAATAATCACTGCTCGCTACCTCTGCTACACTACACCTGTAAAAGTGGAATTATAACTGCTTCACGAGGGAAGTATATATAAATTGATTTCTAGAATGTATTCTCTTCTGTTGAATGAAGGCCCAAAGCCAGATTTGCACAAATCTAGGCAGAGATATGAATCAGATTTGAGCATAACAATTGATGAACAGCTCTGGTCAGATTTGTGCCAAGACAGTCTGTCAGCCACTATTAATGCCCAGTACAGACTGGTTCACTGTAATTTCCTCCATCAATTATATCTCACTCTACAGAAATTGCACAAATCTAAACATGAATTGTCAGAAATGTGCTTCAGATGTGGTGTAGAGGTTGGCTCATTCCTGCACTGTACCTGGTTCTGCACAAAGGGAGGCTTTTGGTATGGCTTCTGTGACACTTTGACCAAGATCACAGGAACTGCCTTTCCATTAGATCCAGAGCTTTGCTTTTTGGGCAACTTCAGAAGTGTCAAGCAGATATTTATTTACCAATTTTTCAAAATAAATTTACAGAAATTGCTTTATGTGTGGCTAGAAAATGTACAGCAATGACATGAAAATCTGATTCCCCTCTCCTCATTACTAAATGGTCTGTGGAAATGAGTAATTGTATTCCTCTTGAAAAGATTACATATACATACATCTTTGGTTTGCCAGAAGGCCTCTTTAAAGGATATAATTCCGTGTTAGCGCAGTGTCTCTTTATATTTGTTTCTTTTTATGCACTGACAGATTCACAGGAACAAAAACACCACAATCTCCTCTTACCAGTGGATGATATTGCTTCCATAATGAAGGAACCAAACTCTGGACTTTCTGGTACTCCACAGGGACCTCATATACATGCAAGTCCACTTCACTGCCCAGTCCGAGCTTCTTCAGTTCCTATCAGGCAAAATAATAACATAAAAGCTTAAATGTTTTTATATTTTAAGGCATCATTGGCTGTTTGTTGAATGTTTTACACGTCTTACAGTGCTGGACAAGAACAACATTTTCACATGCAGTCCCAATTAAAAGAGTTGCAGCATTAGCACCAAGATCCATGACTGATCATGGTGCCGGAGTTGGAAACACTTGATGACAGACGGCCTTGGCTGAGGTTGTCGATGGTGATGCAGCATAAAAATCTAAATCTAATAATTGTTGTCCATAAACATCTTCAGCGGCTCATAAAACCATAGATAGTTATGTGCTCTATCTTTATGTTTTACACCCACGGCTGTCATTGTTTATTGAGTTTATTTTTCCATCTAAGAATTTCCTAACAATGTTAATCAGTAAATATAATGGTAATACATGTATAAATAGTATGCTTAATACATTTGAAATATTCAGAACTGACAATCTTTCATTCAAATGTTTCTATGAGATTTTTCCATCTCCATTTTAGGTAAATTTTGATTTTTCCTCAGAGGTGAGACATCTCTCATCGGCCTTTCCTAAATAACAACATTTTTAAGAGATGTAAAAATATGTAACCATATTGCAAGTAAAACAAATCCATGCCAAATTCACAGCTAGTTCCCCACACCTCCTCCCACGTCTCTGCAGGACAAATGCTTCGAGCACAAACACCCCTCCTCCCTCTTTATATATTGAAAGGAGGCTTGTTTGACCACGTCTGTGACCCTGCCACAAAGCGGCCTTTTGTTTGCCTTTAATGTCCTTATCAAGTCCGTCTAGACACCCTGACAACTGCTGTCATGCCCCACATGCAGTTTTCCCAATAGGATCCACAGACTGTCTGACACAATGCCGCACAGTGTAAAACAGGGCGACAACAATCACAGCATCGTGTAACCATCTGCCACAGATGGCTAAACATATATACAGAGTCAAAATGAGAAATCTAGAAAAAAAAAATACACCTACTTTTTCAAAAATTATTAACAACTCAAAGCTGAAACCCTGTATGCTATGCTTTAAATTATACAGGCTGTCATGCCTTGGCTAACAACGTCTACTCTTACAATAATAAGTAGTATATGAGTATAAACATGTTTAAATTTTTTTTTACCAACAAATCAATGCCAGTCTGTGTGTATTATTGTGCCGTACCTGTACTGCTACCCAGCTAGCGTTGACTGTGTGCTCTCCAAATGGCCCAAAACCTGTAAAACACGTCAGTTATTTTTGTTTGCTATGCAAAGTTACATGCTTCAGAAAATGGATCATTGGATTTCTATACAGAATGAGAAATACAGTTTTAGGGACTAAAAATTTGAGAGAAATCAGCATTTTCCCAAGTAGAAACAAAAAGCATTTTTTATTGCTTTATTCCAAGACATACAGTGTGGTTTTATTCCTGGTGGGATCACTAACATATTTATCTATATATTACCAATAAAATAACTGGAAATGCATAATAAGTTATATAACTCCGGAGAAAAGAGACATGCAAATGTATTGTACTTCTCAAGACTAAACTGACATGCTATATAGTAAAACATTCTGATATGATTTTGAAGTGACCGAAACAATATTTACCAAAAAAAAAAAAAAAAAAANAAAAAAAAAAAAAAAAAAAAATTAAATGTTTCTTATAATTTGCTCTGCTTTAACTGAAAAGTGCTTCAGTGCACTATGGCTTAAAAAATATATCACTCCACATGACCAGCAAAATAGCAGCAGCCTACGGATATTCACTCAAGCTTGTTTATATTGGGACTTATAACTGACCCCCCCNCAGTCTGTCTGACAGGCTGCTGAAAAGGAGCAGAGTGAGGGGTCGGCAGCTGCCAGCCGGGCCACTATTGTGCAGACCCTGTTCCCAGGCTGTCCACACATCTCCTACCAGCTGAGACTGCAAGCTTCTGCACGCCTTTGTGTCTGAAAACATCAAGTCGCTGCCTCCATTATTCTGTTCAGATTCCATTTTCAAGATTGCTTAAAAAAATATACACATATATATAGTATATATATATATGTGAATATTTAAGTTCCTACAAGAGAAGCTATAGTGTGTGTCGTATTGTTTTGATTAAAATAACCCTGAGTAATATATCAATATCACTGTAATCATAACATCTCCAATTGTGATGTTATGATTCATTTTCCAAGATGTGTCTTATAGAATCTTACTGAGCATGAAGCAATGGCAGCAAGTGACAATTTAAATTCCACACTTTCCTATGAACAGGCAACATGATCAGCAAAGGAATTTAATGGATAATTTTCCATACTTTAACAAATAGTGTAACGTAAGTATATAGGTGTTGTAACGAGGAATACTCAAAGACAATCAGCTCTTTATTGAAATATTAACTTTTTGGGGGTAATTTTCTCCAGCTGAATAACAGGCCCATGTCTGAAGAGCTGCTGTGTTCAGTGGCTTAAGCTCAAGAAAAAGACAGACACTGTCAGAAAAACAAAAATTTCTTCAGAAATGCAGCTTAACACCAACATTTTACAGCTGAAGAGCCCCTGGTGTTTTTCTTTTCCGCTGTTCTTCTGTATTGTTGCTCACTCTGACAAAGATACACCGCTGCAGGAATTCGTCAAACATGGTTGACCTTTTTCTGTTGTAATCGATTTAGCTAGCCTGTCAGTAGCCTCTGATTACATAAGCAATACATGAATATCACTGGTGTTTTGTTATTGTCGGTAATATGAAAAACGTTTCCTCCAACTGTCTGAACTCCCAGAGAGGCGCAGCGGAGTGAAGCGATCACAGCCTGACGCCATTAGAGTAGCTGTCAGCTTCACAACTTTTCCTCCACTTCGACCCGGCGTTCAGTCAGTCCACAGAGACTAAAAAAAAAAAGCAGGAAAAAGGACACAAACCTGTAACAACAACTGTCCGTTTACTGTTATCCATCTTCTGTCCTGTTGCAGAGGATCCGTTGTTTTATATAGAAGCTGCTTTCCTTTGAACTTGGGCCACAGAAGGTGGTATTTATTTTACCCACAGCTGACGGCTCCTTCTGCCGAACACAAACAAAAAGCAGTCGTCTTTGCTGCTCCGTTTGTTCGACGTGACGTGATTACGTAGACCATGTGCGTACGTCACTTCCTGATAACAACGTAACCCGAGCTTCCTCTAGTGGAGATTTTTTTAAAAATAACATGAATATCATGATGAAATTTAATTGAACTGAACTAATTTTCTAAAGTTCTTCCTTGGGAGGTTTGAGTTGAACTGCCTGAAATCGATCAATATAAATTTGAACGGAATTTAAATTGTTCACTATGAATTTCACTGAATTTATTCCAGATTGATCAGGTTGTTTTGCTTACTTTTATTATTATTATTATTATTATTATTATTATTATTATTATTATTATTATTATTAACCAGATGAAACTCTCTGCTGGAGACATTCTGCAAAACTTTTTCTGTCCACTCCACAGCACCTTCTCCAGCTTCAACCAATCCGAGACAGGCACGCTGTCTGGGCGGCCAATCACTACTCTCAGGTGATCCAGGTCTCCGTTGGCCTGATCAGTAATATAATCCACAGAAAGACCATGCACATAGTACAACTTCACGTGAAGATCAACTCTGGTCCCTCAGGTATAACAACCTGTTTTCACATGTGGCTCACAGCTGTTACTACACCTGGGTTGATATAGGTTCAATGCATTGCATTCTTCTTTGTACAAGTATGTCCAATAGATGGATCTACACTGTAAAATTCCTTACGAGACAAACACACAATATTGTCAACTGCAGTGAAATTTTCTAATATCAAATGAGAAATAATGGTAGATGGTGGGAGATTTCTTGGAGAGGTGGGTCAGGAGTAGTACTATGCTACTTGTCCTGTTGTCAGGTACAGGTTGAAGAATTATTGCTAGAAGAAATAGTGGCCTAATGGTTAGAGAAGTGTACTAATATGAAAAAGCTTTCAGGTTCAAGCCCCTAGATTACTCTACTTATTAGATGGGCATCAAATCTGCAACTTTTTCATCACTAGCTCACTTGGCTACGCATGAGGCCGTCACTGCAATACTGACTGAGAACACTCAGCCAAGGACTTTCTTTGTAAAATGTCTGTTTTCTACATGCAAACTCTTTGGTAATCAAACTCACCCATCTATGTCATCATGCTGGTCTCTGTCTTTCCGTTTCACTTGCCACAGGAAGCATGAAGAAGAAGCTGTGAGTTTGGCTCTGCTGCTGTTTGATGAGAGAAAGAGAACCCTTCAGCAAGGAGACTCACCTGTGTGTGCTGCCACAGGCGATTAATGTCATCTGTGTTAAAGACAGAGGCCTGGAGATTCTGCTCCATCCAGCTCAAGCTGCCCATCTGTGCTCAAACTGCCTCAGACTGGATGTCAAGTACCTTTCCAAATGAACATGGGAGTTACTTTCATGTGAGGCAGAGATCTGAAGTTAGTGCTGCCTGTCTGCAGCACAGCCAAGCAGTCATCTGTATCGCAGTAACAAGCCACTGAGTTCACAGGAGTCACTCCATACCTTTTCTACTATATTTCATTCTTTACTTTCTCATGTTGAGCCTATATTCATAAAAATAAACACTGACTGCAAACCAAGTTCTGCATGAACTGATTAAAGTGTAGTTTCTTTCAAAACATGTTACAGAAGCATTTTCTGAATTTAAAAGGAATGTTTGGCTTTTGTTAGAGTAAAATTTGGTTATTAGTTTTTGGTTTATTAACACAATGAGAAAAGACAGTTCAAGACATAATTATGGTCCTGATCCACTGCAGCAATAATGACTGTTCAAATTATTTTCCAGTACAAACTTAATGTGTGATTGGTGAGGATACTTATATTGATATATTTGCACATTGGCCTCAAAAACATTGAATGAATTAATGGTAGTACTGTAGAGACTTGATGTGTGTACTGTATAGTGAGTTTGTTGACCTTCATGGACTTTTTCTAAATTTCCCATTTTGTATTTTTTCTGATGTTCATGATATCAACCGGAGATTTATGGATGTAGTGAAAGAGGACATGAAGTTAGTTGGTGTGAGAGAAGAGGAGGCAGAGGATAGGGTTAGATGGAGGCAGATGATTCGCTGTGGTGACCCCTGAAGGGAAAGCCGAAAGGAAAAGAAGAAGAAGATGATATCAACCGACTTTAATGTTTGATAGAATTACCATACAGCTCTGCATAATGGACCAAACAACCTTATTCTTACTTTTATAAGTGAGATCATCATAGACAGTGATTTATGACTTTATCTCTGCTCTGTTATTTGCTAAAGTTTGTCTTCAGTTCCACCATTTCAAATGCATTTTTTTAGATTTATAAGGTTGTATCTCATGAGGAGGAAGAGGGAAGATTGGTGTCTAAGACTGTCCGCAGTCCTTTTCCACATATTATATTTCAAACTGGGACATTTTATGCAGTAGGAAGTTATTTGAAACTTGGCTTAGAGTGGCCAGCAGATGGCGCTGAAGCCGCTCCACAGTCCCGCTGAGCGGGTTGAAGGGGATCCCAGTGTGATCTGGTAGAGGAGGGAGGGAGCTCAGCTCAAGTCCCGGAGCTTTGAGCAAAAAGCACTCTGCCCGTCTGGCTATCATCGACATTCCTCCGTGTGTGCGGCCCGCAGAGCTGAGCCAAACGGTTACCGGTGCGTAATTACGCACGGAGAAGAAGAAGACCCGCGGCGTGGCTCGCTGTGGAAACCGCGGACAAAGGAAGGGAGGCTGGAGTACAACAACTGACTTGAGAGGAGTGCTGTTGGAGGGGAAACGGGGGAATCTGGAGTCGGAAGTGATTTGTATTTTTTCAGAAATGTTACTTCTATCCAGAAATTCGAAGAAGATTTGAATTTCTTTGGGGACCAAGGAGAAAAGGTCCAAGGAGTTACGGAGTGGAATCAATCCAAAAAAAAAGAGCAACCAGATACTGAGCATGGGGTAAGTTGGGAATCTTGTCCTCTCCTGCTGTCTGGAAGCAGTTTGTTCAGATGACGAAATTGTCAAAAAGTGAACTTTGTGGTGAGTTACGTGTTTTTTCTGAGCAGATGTCTGTCTGATCCGGTTCTACAGCACTGCATGTTTCCAGTAAATCCTTTTAGAAGAATCTAAAGGCTTGCTAATAACCGTTTATTTGTTACAATGCGCTGTTTTCTTTGTTTTTCCACCGATGGATAGTGTCAGCTGCACAGCTTGGCCCATTTTCATCAGCAGCCTGAGCTCCGTTTCCACCTTAATGACACTTGTGACCGCGAGAAGGTCGAATGCAAATGTTCAGGGATCCTGGTTGCGGAGGGTTTGAAATGCTGAATATCATGTGTTTGCCCACCCAAGGCTGTATGCGAAACACACACACACATACGCATCTCCCTCGGCTACCTCCAGGCTGTGTTGTGCAGAGGATCCTGGCTGTTTGCCTCAGAAGCTCCTGTGTCAAACTGTGATCAGACAGCTAGACACAATCATTAGCTGCGGTGTGTGTGTGTGTGTGTGTGTGTGTGTGTGTGTGTGTGTGTGTGTGTGTTCTGAATTCTGAATTCTAGACAAGCCTCCAGCTGGTTCAAACACTCTTATACCCTCCACTCATAGAACATAAGCCTGGTGTTACCCTTAAAACTTTACAAGTGACTAAGTTGTTATTAATGCTCCATTGACATTAATAAGGTTTCATTGTTGTCTGTTTTTTGAAGATGGATACAAATACAGTACATATTTGATTTTATTGTTATCCTCTTTTAAAATTGAATTGAAGCTACAAATGATATCCCTCTTGCCTCAAAGAGGGGGTATCAAATAATGTTATAATGTTGCAAATATTCTCTGCTGCCTTGAGCTCATGAAGGCCGGTAGAAATGAAAGCGAATCAGAAGAAAGTAGAGTTGTTTGCAGTCATCGTGATTAAAACAAATCAAACTGTGCAGAGCCAGAGAAGGATGTTACGTCTCACCTGTGTGTCTAAGCAACAAAAGCTGCATCCCAGTTCACCTTCCACCTTCTTTCAAAATACAGCCCCAAAACATGGGTCCTTCAAAGCACCTGAAGGCTGAACATTCACCCCAGATAAGACAGTCCGCCTCGTGGAGACCAAAACTAATGGTGCATTCAAGTCAGATTGTGTTAAAGTAAAAAATATTCACGTTTCTACCAGGAAATTGTCTTCATGCAGGTGACAATGTTGTAGATGGCAAATTAGGTCAAATTTCACGATTCTTGAGGTTACAGCATGATGAATACTTGGCACATGATGTACAAGCCAGTTAATGGTAAAAACATAATTTAGTTTCCATTTATCCTTGAGGCTGTGAAGTGTTCCAGGCTGCTAACAAGAAAAAAAAAGTCACATTCATTATTTATACCTTCAGTATATTTTTATGACAACCTGACCCCAAATACCTGGTACATCTGACATGGTCACTTGCTAGTTCTAGGTTTAACCAGTCAATGACGATCATTTGAATGTACCATTATGAACATGGCTATTGTGCATTGAACAGTTGGATTCTGTCTGCAAAAGAAGCACTGGTAGTGTTTTCCAAATGCAGGCAAGAGAATGCAGCAGCTCAGCTGCATTTAGAGAAGCCTTTAAAATGGGACAGCCATGTTGACCTGTATGAAAGGCAGATCTCAGGAAACTATTCTGACAGGAGCTTCTTTAGATCTGTGTGACTGGTTGGTCAGTGATTTGTAATAGTTTGATTACTTTGATTTGTTAAAAATTTTAGGCACATTTAGGCACATTGTGGTTAAATTGGTTTGGGTTTTACCAATTTCAGTGTACTTCAGGTGTATTCTGTACATTAGCACTCTGTAGAAAAATGTAATACTTACTTTGGGACTTGGCATCAGCGGACATTCTGTTCTAAATGACTCAGAAAGGGGGTGACAGACTGATGGGAATGTTCCTGAAAAATACCTGACATGGGAAAGTATTTCACCCTGTAACTTGGATTCTTTTTTCCTCTTGTTCTGCTGCAGAGGAGTTTTCTGCGAGTTGTAAAATGTACCCGCTACACCAAGACAGGTACAAACACACCACCGTCTGTGTGCCATGGTTTCTCTACGGCAGGGATGGGTGATACCAAAAATTAGATTGCTAATATCAATATTGGTACCATCAAAAACTGCTCCAATGCTTGCATGGAAGTATTGTTATTGTCATGATTAATAGAAAAAAATTGAACATTTCTAAATATTAACATGTAGTAAAATTAATGCAGGGCAGCTTGGAATGGAAAAGTCTGCCAAACATCCTGAAAGTGAGGAAAACCTTTGGGATCAATCGACCCATCCCTATTCATCAAACATTTTCTCGCTGCTCAACAAAAATCCCACTGCACTCATCTCATCCCCATTGAGTTTTTTTTTCTCTCCTCAGCATCTTTGTAAATTCACTAACAAACTGATCCACAGAATGGAGTTCCATGCTTGTCGTGATGTGCAGATGTTGTCAGCTCACTCCTAGCTGTTGTTCCTCTGCTTCTCTTTCATCAAACCATCGCCCTGTCAGTTGCTCCATTGTAGCTCAAACCCTGATCAGACTTTACAGGTTTCTAGCATTACATCTCATCCCAAACACAGCTGGAGAGCCACTGTACCCAGTGTATCATTCATGTGGAATGTTTATGGCCTTGTTTCCTCTGCATGTTGGTGTCTGATTAGTTGTGGAAAAAGAATTCAACTTATTTCAGTAAAGCTAACAACATGCAACACGATAATAAGTCTTGATTAAAGCACATATACAACCACACACACATTTTATTTATTTTTTTAAACTTGGTTTTTCCTGTAATTTTAATTCTTGTCACATTGTTGGTAAGGTGGAACTGAGATAGTTTGGTTTGCTCAGAGGTTGTACTTGGTACAAAAAGATGAAGAAACGCTGAAGTAAAGGATTTAAATTGGAGGGTCAGTTACAGACAACTGGTCAGGAAAAAAAGTATGCTCTTCATTCAGTATAATTATTAAGGTTGATGATATATGGTCATATATATATGGTCATATCATCTCAGTTACCAGAAATCTAAATGAGTGTGTGGTCACAGTGCAGCCCTTCTCTACAGCGCAGAGGCTGCTGGGTAAACTATGGTGGCAATGGGAACATAATCAGTTAATCTGCTGCATAATACCATAAAAACAGTTCAGCATGTTCAGTTCTGTGTCCTGCTGGCCAAGGAGCAATCAGCTGTCGGTGTGGAAAAGAGCTTCTTAACTGCTGTTTTTGGAGAAGCATGAATAAATGGTTATCTCAGCTGTTTCTGTTCACTTCATATCACTGTATATCACATTATTGGCATATAAGTGAATAAGTGTTTATGAACGATCTAGATAAAAGATCCGCTCCTTTGCTTTCCGTCTCACTCCACGACCTTCACTCCTGACTGCACAGACCTTTAACGCTCTGTGTCACCTTCACAGTCCCTGACAGAAGCAGCTTATCAGTATGACGCTTCCAAGAGGAGTTAACCTTCAGAAGAGTAAAGTGCCATGCTGTTACTTAACACAATTGGAATACATGTTTTGGGCAGTTTTGCCATCTTTACAGGTTAAAAAGACTTGTGGTCCAAACACGAGATTATGTGGGTTTTATTTAAGAACAAATCAATGATCAAAGATTTTGTGAAATGTTTAAAAAAAAAAAAAAAAAAACAGTTTCTGTCTTTGTGCCAGTGCAGAAAGTTGGAGAGTACAGTGAGTTGTGTGTTGTGTTGCAAATATAGTGATATGTTGAACAACTATGAGTTAGTGTTTCCCCTCACCGTGCTATTTTGGGATTTAGTTGTACAGTGTCATGTTGCTGGTCTTGCTGGACACTTTCACTGGCTCAGGAATGTGGATATGAGAGGTCAAAGAAACTAGGCTCTTAACGGAGAAATACATTCTCATATTCTATTCTAATATCATATATTCTATTAACACAAAGCCTAAAGTCCGCAGTGAGAACAATATCAGAGTTCCAGTTGTGCATTATGCTACTGTATTTCTCAGATAGTGCAAAATGACGTTCTGTAGACTAATGTTTGCATAGATAAGAAATGCTGTTAAAGCTTTATATTTTTAAGGTTTGAGTTCAGACAGTTTCTCTCCATTCTGCAGAGCTAAATAGGAGGAGAGAGTACAGCCTACAATAAATTGTCAAAAAATAGTATATAGAAACTGCTGTCATTTGAGAATAAACTTTGGTCTTAAAGATTTATTTTTTCTTATTTTCATTTAAGGGTCTGTTGTGAAAATGTTGCAATGTCTTAACATGCAAAAAAAAAACAAAAAAAAAAACCCACATTGATCTACTGCTATCCCTTGCTGCAACACTGCTGTGCACACTGAGTGAAAACAGTTTTTAGATATTTTAAATTTGGTCTCTTTTAGATATTGTCTCTTCTTCCTGTTTGAAAGATGAAGCATTTGCTTTTAAATACAACTAACTGGATTTCTGGTAGCAAGTTATGCACCTTAAACCCCTCCTCCCCCACAGGCAACAGAGCTTATAGGCTCCATTAATGGATTAATGGCAGTTTGAGGAGTTTTTTCTCCACTACAAAAACAACCAGTCATGTCTGCCTGTAGGGCAGAGGATCGCCCATTCAGTCTGGGAAAGAATCTGACTGAGGTTAAGAAAGAGATGAAGAGACCATTAAAGAGGATTAGAAAGTGATGACTTAGGGTGAACATACACACACTCAGACAGGAAGACCATAGTGTGTGTGTGTGTGTGTGTGTGTGTGTGTATGTCTGTCTCTCTGTCTCTCTGTCTGTCTGTGGATGCAAATAGATAATGAAAAAAGGAAGGAATTACAGAAATTAGTTCAGTTTGATTCAAGCCACTGAAATTCAGATATCAATGTTAAATTCTGGGAATATTTTTAACTCTTTTGTAAATTAACACTTATTCAGAATTAGATGTACCAGTATGAATTTGTAAGACTGTAACTGTCTACAGTCTTAGATACAGCTGAGCTTACATCATTAACTTTTCAAGTTGTATTTAGCTTGTTTGTGTGCTGTGCTTCTAATTCTGTCATTTCCTACATGACTTGAAGGCAGCATCAGTTTGAGGCAAATATGATATTCATAACCTGTTATCCTCTTTAACATTAAACTTAGCTGCAGCTCTAGTTGTGTTTTTAGTGTTACACTTTGCATTTGTGTTTTCCAGATCACTGTCAGTTTATATTTATATGGGATTCTATTTTAGAGCAGCTAATGATATATGATATAATATTAAACAGATATGAGCAGTGGGTTTAAAATTGAACCATGTAGATCAGGGGAAATGTTTTTTTTTTTTTTTTNTTTTTTTTTTTTTTTTTGTCTTTGTTCTTTGATGGCCCTCTGGAGTAAACTCACTCTTCATACAGCCTGTCCAGATGGAGTTATCATTGCAATCCTGCTTTTTATGGCCTCCCCTGCAGCCAGCAACCAAACACTGTTATAATATTTTCCCTGAGAGGAATTATTTTAGCTGTATGAATGTGAAGCTGGGCAGTGCTGAGATATGCTGCATTTTCAGCAAAACTTTCCCAGAAGACAAACTGTCATAGGAAAAGGGCTGTTTATTTGGCCCATGCTAACATCCTCGCTCTTCATTTCAACAGTTCTCTCATCCTGTATGCACACCCATATCTTATAAATTCATCTAAATACTTCATAGCAATGAATTTATCAGGAGAGTGCAGTGTAGCTGATGGCCTCAGGGCTGCGTGTCTCCTCTGTCTGGTCACATTGCTGTGCTTTTATGGGGAATAATGAGGGCGGTTAGGAGATTACAGACAACTTTATGCTTCAGTCATTAGCTAGACTCAGCCATTTTACTTTCTCCGCCTCTGAAAATGGCAGAATATCAAGAGCTGCCTTTAGATAAATATTTGAAAAACATTTTAGTTGGCATTGCATCAAAATCATCAAACAATCAGGTGGTGGTGACACATTGCTGCAGTGTAAGCATGCAAAGAAGCGCAGAATTGCAAATAAAATGCCCCAGTTGTCCTTGAAAGCCACAAGAAGTGGATTTTCCTACATAGGTTAAAAGATAGAGAGCCACACTTGAGGATTCAATGCTGTTCACCTGCTGGCCTGGGATCAGATGTTAGCAGAACTGTCTTTTGTCTCCATATCTGTTTTTTTTTTTTTTTTCTGTCTCCTCCACACTGACCCAGAATACAAATAAAACAAATCCAAGGAGATTCTACTATCTATTCTCCTTCAAATTAAGACTGGGCAGTTCTGTCAACTTTTTTCATCACCAAACAGTCCCTTAAAAGCTCAGGAACCATCAGTGTTTAAGAAATACATGGAACACACTCTGGATCTTTTTTTTTATCATCTTAATGTTTCTTGGGAGTGGTAGTTGATTTCTCTCCTTATTTGTACCTTTGACCTTTAATCAGTGAACTAGATTTTAACACAGCCATTTGTTGTTTTGAACTGATGATTCATCCATGAGAATTTCATATCCATCCGTGCCTTGTAAGTGGTTACTCAAAATAACCACTTCTGCAACTCTGCAGAGCACAGCATAGTAAAACATGTAGTGACATTCATTGTTTTTAGCAGTTCTGGCCTAATTAATGAGCTGTATGCTGAGCACAGTTCTCCCTCCATCATGCATGGCTGGGTGTGTACGCAGGAGGAGGAGGGATGAGTGGATGTATACATGACCTGGAATGAATTAACAGTAATCAATCTAGAGAAGACCCCACCCACTGACTGAATTTAGGTGCTATGCTGCGTTCGACAGACCTCGGAAGTTGAATTTTTCCCAGTTGGAAGCTCCAACTGGGAAAAACCTTAAACCTTGAACCTTAAACCGTTCCAGCCAAATGTAATCAAAAAAGCATTGCTGAACACCAATAAATACTGTAAAATTAATCAAACTTCATAATAAATACTAACTAAAGTAAAGTTAGATTACAGGTCTGTTTGGTTGTGTTGTTTTACAATGATATTAATCACAGTGGGTATTAAACTTTGTGCACAGAAGTAATATTATGAAATTATTCACACTTACGTATCAATACCAAACAGTTATTATACAAAATAGTTAACCTGGCAATATATTCTGACCTTTTTCTTTAAATTTCATGCAAGAAAAAATACTTTATTCACCTTTTAGCTGATCATTTCCATTCACAAAGCTCGCTTCCACGGCACTGCCATGTTGAGTGACATCATACTCTAAGTCGGGGTAGATCATTTTGGACCGAGTTTCCCAGTCGGAGCTCTGACTTCAAATGCTGTTCCAATGCAATTTTTCAAAGTAAGAAGTAGGAAAACTCTGAGTTCCGAGGTCTGTCGAATGCAGCATAAGTGTTGTAGTCATAGTGGAGGTGCAGGTCCTCCACATGTTGTGGGATGAACATACAACAGTCAGCTGACCACAGTGAGTGGGTTGGTTTGCCCTCTAAATTGTTGATGTCCATTCCATCAGCCCTGGAGGCTTGTTTGAAACACACACACAAACCTCTTTCTTCTACCAACAGGGAGTTTCTGAATGTTAGGAAGTTAGATTGGATTTGAGGTTTAGATAGAGTTTGGGTTTCTGTGACTTTGAATTGACTTTATTGTTCATTTCATGTTCATACTGACTTACCGTATATACTCGACTATAAGCCGATCTCGACTATAAGCTGTCCCTCGATTTTGACCTGCAAATTTAGTTTTTTAAAGAAACCCGCATATAAGCCGACCCCTTGATATTGTTCCATCAATTTATTTGTTTAGCAAATTACTTGTTTTTTCTGAGAATTGTCATAGTATTCCTGTGATTTTCTGAAAATAATCCACATACTGGTACCGGTAAACAGCTGATTACTGTAAGCGATATTAGCTAACATTAAGTTTTCCGGACTCCTCTTCCTCGTCTGAATCGCATTGATGAAGGTAAGGAAAGCTTTACAAATGAGCTATAATTATCACGGTGCTTATTTATCTTGTTTAGCTGTGTAATTATGTTTCGTTTTTTTTTGTTAAGAATCTCCCATTATGAGTTTTCAGTAAGTATCTTGTACCTGAGTCGATGCGGGCCTATGTGCTGGACATTCCTCTATACAGATTTTGGAATTCCCTCAGCCGACCTCCTGATGTTGTTCCATCAGTTTATTTGTTTAGCAAATTACCTGTTTTTCTGGGTATTGTCATAGTATTCCTCTGATTTTCTGAAAATAATCCACGTACCGGTAAACATGATATTTATTTCAGCAGCTGATTACCATAACTGACGGATCACGGCTTACTGGCCGCCAGAAAATGTGCCGGATAAGATGTTTAGTCAGGAAATACATCATTCTAAGGTATGATTTAAACTATTTTCCATGGGTAGTGATAATAGGTAGTATTTCCACCCCTGGAAATTTCCTTCTCTGGGTTCCGATTTGAATAACTCGTGTATAAGCCGACCCCCCGATTTGAGTTGTGAAATTTGGTTTAAAAAAAAACAAAAACAAAAAAAAAACTTGGCTTATGCTCGAGTATATACAGTAATAACAAAGCAATCAAAATCTGGGGGCCATCAACGCCTGATCACGTGAACACACCTCATTTAGTGGAGCGGATAGAGCAGGGACAGATGGAAATAATGCAGTGCTACGATACGTGAGGACCAGAGTTGAGAACCACTGGTCTGTTGGATCAAAGGCAGAGATGGAGCTGGAGTACTCCTTTGTACTCTGCAGACACAGATCCTGTGTTTGGCAAGCTGCTGTGCTGAGTGTTTCCTCTGTTGGCCTTCCTCACCTCAGGAGGAATTTACTCTAGTTTTAATCTGCTCATGTCATCAAACTTTGATGTGATGCATCCTGTCTGTGAGCTGATTAGCTTGACAAGCCTTCCAATTGAGTGATGGGAAATTTATTTCCATTTGATCCAGTGTGACGGCTACAGTCGTCTCTTCTCATTAAGATCAGCATATTATGTATTGAAAATCCTGACAGAAGCTCAATTCCTTAAATTATAAATCCGATTAATTGTGGTTTATTGTCTTTAATGGCCTACCTATTAGTCACACAGCAAGATAATTAGTTTTAGTTAAATGAATTGCTTTCATAATGTGCTTAATGTTCTTAATGGATTTTTTGGATGGTTTGATCAGGTTTTTACTCTCCTAACTGAAAAGGACAGGTTTTGTGTTATACCTTCAAACACACTTACACACACATCTGTAAGCTGTATGCTATCATTTGGTTTTCTATTGTTAGAAAACAAATGGTAGCTTACAGCATCTCCACTTTGCTAAAATGACCTTGCACAAAGACCGTTGTCGATATCAAAAAGGAGAGAGGCCATTAGTCCTCATTGAGATTTTTCAATCTGAATTTGATGCTCAGCAGCAGTTTCATTTTGTCATTTTCAAGAAGCATTGGACTAGTTTGAACATGCAGCTCTTGGAGGCGGAGTTGCATTGGAGATTGATTTAAATACAATAAGCAGAGCCAAATACCCTCAGTTTTTCTGGCCAAGTCACAAATTTCACAAATGTGAGCTGGCTCTGTTGCCTTCACATCTTTGTTGGTAGATTTAGTGACTTTTGTAGTCAAATTTTGCAACAGACTGGTAACAAATTATTCTTTATGAAATAGATAAAAGTGAGATGGCTCTGTTGTTAAATGGCTTATGTCTGTCATTTTTGCATAATGACCAAAATTAATGGTCTGTGACTGCATGTTCAATAAAAGTAATGAGTCAGATCAGTACTTGTACTTGCAGTTAATGATCTTCTTGCATCCCAAACTGTATCCATCCTACTCTGAACTGCATCTAAAGCAGCTTTCTTGGCTGTGTTGCTGTTCTATTGTGTTGAAACAATAATGACTATTGTTTGTATGCAAATATATTTCCAGCCAAATCCAGTAGGAACAATATATTCAAGCAGGATTGGCCTATATACCGCTCATATCTCTCTTAAACAAAGAACAGAGCATCCTCCTAGCACACATTAGCCTCATTAATGTCAGTATATCTAATTGACCTGTAATGGGAATTATGCATTGCTTACATTAACATTATACAAACTCTATTAGTAGTGTAATGTTGCGGTCATGAATAGCCTGTGGACTCTGTTGGTTAATGCATGTGAGCCTCTATCCATAGGTCGTGTGTGGTTTCTCTTCACAGAGAGGGCGACAGTTATTTGGACTTTTCCACAACTCCTTGGCTTAATTTCCACCAAAGGCCTCATTACACACAGAAACCCCAAATAAGAGGTCTGCAAAAAAACAAAAAAAATCTATGTGGATAGTAGTAGTTTTTTGTCTTTATATTTAGTTTATTCATCAACACTTACATTCAAAGGCAGGATGGGTTTCCAAAATGCTGTACTTTACAAACGCAAGTACCGTTATACAGCCTATAAGGGTACATACAGATATCTGAGTGTTGCCTTGATACCCATGCAGCAATGAAAAGTTATTACCACAAATTTAGACAATTGCGTCCAAAAATAATACATATATTCATACACATACTGTAGATTAAAAGGAACAAAGCATCACACAGAACATCTGGGAATAATGGGAGGACTATCTGTGCTGGCTCCATTAAAGATTAAAGCCAGGAGCTCATTAAAATTGAATAAGATATTAAGCAATAACAAGTGGTGGTTGTGGTTGTGGTGGTTGTGTAATATCATGAGTTTGGTAGTAATATGCAGTAGCTGTAGGTGTCCATACTTACGATATAACACAGATCATATGACTCACATTGATAATATGACTGCAGTCTCGTTTAGCATGCTACACCTTTAAAGTGAGCTTGTTATAATGGTGGACAGGGTTTGTGTTAGGCTTGGAATGACTTGTTTTCTGAGTTGTGTTTCTCCAGTCAGGAACAGGCTCAGTGAGCAGTGTCTGCTGCACACAGATTTGTCTCCTAAAGGTAACACCTGCCCTCAGGCTCACCTCAGTGTTACTGATAGTAATAAATTTCACATTTGGAAAACCCATCCTGCCATTGAATGTAGAGTGTTGATGAATAAATTAAATATAAAGACAAAAAACTACTATCCACACTGATTTTTTTTTCCAGACCTCTGGGTCATTTGGAGTCTCTGTGTAATGAGTTGATAGGAAATAAAAGCACTTGTTGAAGTTGCCTTGATTTTGTGTATTTTTTTTTAAATCAAAGCAGTATTTTTTTTGTTTAAACTCAGTCTTTCTGAGGCATAACAATGAACAACTCAATTAGTTACTTATCAAACACAGCACAAGGCATCACTCAGAAGTTGTTTAATATTTTATTTTGAAAGACGACTTCCAAGTTCATCATTGAAAACTACACTACATAGCCTTAAGTTCAAGTAGACATAAAGTAAACATAACTTAAGACTAATAGTTATATTTACTTACCTTTTTCAAGGCAATCAGTTTCCTAGATTTTTTTAAGTAAGATCAACTTGTCACATTTTACAGGGTACTTAATTTTCCTTTCACTCTTTAATAATTAATTTTCTGTGTCAATTGTGGTTTGCAGGGAGCAGCCCATCTTCAGTGCCAGAGCTCATGTCTTCCAGATCGACCCGGCCACCAAACGCAACTGGCTGCCGGCCAGCAAACATGCTGTCACTGTGTCCTTCTTCTACGATGTCAGCCGCAGCGTCTACCGCATCATCAGTGTGGGCGGGACTAAGGTGGGAACCACACAACTACAAACAGCTAGCTGTCTTTCTGTTGTCTAGTTATTATTTTATATATTTTGTCAGCTATATACAGTATGTCATGGTATGATATATCAGCTGTGGTTTCTATAGATGATTTAACTGAAAAGATGTCAGAAGACATATATAGTCACATAAATCAAGTCAAAATAGAGTTATTTAAGTGTTGAATAGATCAGGTTCTTGCCGAAGTGCATAGTATATGTTTTTGCTAATGAGCGTTTAAAGTAAAGTCGTCTCTCAGTAGCCAGTTCTCTGTGATGAGCTGCTGTAAAGCTAATTTGGCCTTTTAATAATCATATAAAAATTAGGACAAATGTACTTGTCAAGTATGTTGTTAAGAAAATGAAAAGTGAGATTTAATGCATTATTCATGTTCTTCCTTGGATATGAGTTGGATATGCATTGGATATGAGTCTGTACTCTTGATAATGACCTTTTAGAAATGGGTGGTTGTAAAAGTGTGAAAACATGTTTGCCTACACAGCATCTGTCACATCAGATTTAATATCTGCTGTTAACACATCCTAGTTTCCCCACTTTAATTTCTTACCTTTAATTTCTTTTATTGCCTTTTTTTTCTTTTCTGTGGTGACAGGCCATCATCAACAGCACCATCACCCCCAACATGACCTTCACCAAAACCTCCCAAAAGTTTGGCCAGTGGGCCGACAGCCGGGCCAACACGGTCTACGGCCTGGGCTTCTCCACAGAGCTTCAGCTTCAGCAGGTAAGTAGCACTCACACATCTTAGAAACATTTTGGATGATACTCAAAGTTGTCAGTATCATTTGTTAGTTCTATTAGGGTAAATCATTTTCAATTTGTTGCAGAAATGTATCTTCATTTATTTGGAATGTTAAAAAACAGGTGAAAATTTAATAAATAAGAAAACAATACAAAGATCCAGGTGAAATTTGGATTAAGGGGAATCTGGTGCATTATGTTGTCTATTCACTTTCTATTAAAGTAAGAAGAGCTGATACTTTTAAAATGGGAGATGTTTGGAGTAAGTCAGTTACTTAAACTAAATCAATAAGCCCTACATATTATAGAGAAGAGGACAAAGACAGACTATGGAGTAGAGGTGGACATGATTTGTATGTGCAAATGCTGCAGCTGAATTGCATTTACACCTGGACATAGATTTTCATTTATGCGACTCGCTCTTTTTTTTTTTTTTACTTACACTATCATTCAGAGGGCAAACAATGGAAAGGGGCCAGAGGTCACAACACCTGTACAATAAATGGATTAAATATTCTTGTAACCTAAGAATTAATCTGCATGATAGAGGTGCTAGGGAAGGAAAGTACAATCAGGGAGAAAATTTTGATTTTTTAAAAATATTTTTTTCAATCAGCTAACTTTATCCTATACAGGGAATGGATTTTTGTTATTGGCAGCAGTGATTTTAAGAATGACTTTGCAATTTCTTCTCTCCCTTCATTTGCAGTTTGCAGATCATTTTAAGGAGGTCAGGGAGGCGGCACGTCTAGCCAGGGAGAAATCCCAGGAGAGGTTTGAACTGTCCAACCCTGCACTCAACATTGCTGCCCCTCAGGTAAGCACACCTTTGTATTCTTATAAATCCTGTTTTCTCAAGTTATTTTGGTTGATATAGAGCTGGGAGAGCTATGCTGCATCTGTTGATCATCAAACTCCATCTATTGAAATCAAAGCTATAAGATTCCTGTCATATAAGAAGTGACAAAAATAAGGCAGATGTCATGGTCAGTCACGCCCAGGATTAATCAGACAAAATACTTGTGTGAGGGTTAGGGTTAGGACTTCAATAAATGTGTTTTTGATGCTGATCTATTAATTATTATCAGTAAAGAATAAGGGCTTTTCTATTTGCTCACTGTCTGGTTGTAGCTCTTCTCTGCCACACAGGAAGAGATGTGTTATGTGTTTTACGCTTGTGATTTGTTTGCAATAAATAAAGAAAAAACTGAACAAAAAAAAGAAGAAAAAAATCAAAAGAAGAACCTGTCATATGCACATACATTGTATTTGACAGGTGATCACTGGGAGGTTTCAGTGCAAAATCAAAGACACAAAAGTGAGCGTCAGTGTCACAGATTAGCACTTTAAGGAGCATTTAGCAGTCAGCACTGCCTAATTAAACACAATGCAATTTCACTCTGTAATCAGGAATCAGGCTCTCCACATCTCCCTATGAGACACACACACACACACACACAACACTACACACTACTGATTAGATTAGACTTTGTTATCTAAAGAAAGTATCATTGTGATTTATTTAGGCACAGTATTAACTCTACCAACAACACATGATGGAAATAATGCATCAAATAATTAAGATCTGTCATCTTGATTTTCAAACGCACAGGTTGAAGTGCATGTGATGAGTAGCACTGTTTGATTCAGTGACCTGCTCAAGCGCACGTTAGTTGTCCTCAGACTTCAGGCAAATCTGATTGGAGGATGAACCGATCTGTGAAATCAGATGTTGCCTTGTTTAGTTGGAATGAATATTTTATTGCATCCAAATATGCTTAGTTGTAGGTGAATTATTATCACTAGCCTACTTTAAAAATGCAAAATCAAACAGCGTAACAACCATGCAGCCCATTCACACAACACAAGGGGTCCTTGGTGAGCCTGGCTCACAACATCTCACCCCAAAATGTGCAAAATGTTGGAGATCCTGTTAAGAGGACTGAGCTGAGTGATGGGTATGATTTGAAAATGTGATAATTGCACTTGTATGTGTGCTGTAAAGGACAAGCTTCAGAGAGGATTTAAGCTCAACAAAACTCAACTTGAAAATGTTTGTTTAAAAAAAAGAATAATTTACTACTCCAGGGAAGGAATGTAAGTGTTTATGAACCCCCAAACCCGCTGGCGGGTTTGAAATGCATGATATTATAACTGTTTAAATTGCACAAAGGACATTTTTGAGTTCCCCTACATATAGCCATGATTGTGCTGTTTCCATAGAGGACTTGCCTGTACAGTGAACAATGAGCCCGCAGTGAGTAAAAATGTGACAGAAGCAAAAACCGCTTGGGTTTCAGGGGGTTAATAGTTATTTAAAAATGAAGATGGAAGAAAATTTCCTTCTATAAATGGGAAGATTTACAGTACATCAAAACCATACTGAGAATAGAACAAAGACCCAAAGTGACATCACAAGTCTAATTTAAAATTTGTTTCAATTTTTTCTTGTTTCCTCTTTCCCTGTGTCTTTTACATGAACTTTTACTGCAAGTTTCAGATTTCAGATTTTTTGTCTAGTTTCATATCTGCACAAATGATATCATCATATTTGCATGAATACAGAAAGAAGCTCAAGACATTTGTCCTATTTGATGTCCAGTGTCGCTTTTTTTTTCTTTTTTTGAAACTATGTGCTGTACATGTCATAGGAATTCATGTTTTTTAGAAGTTGTGTTAGTATAACATCGTTATCTTGGTGCTACTAACCTTTGTGGGTAATTAAACCTGTGACCTCCAGATGACAGGACGGTCTCTGCAACCCTCAGGCCAGCATGGAGTGAAACAGTACAGAGGAGAAGCATTATCCTGAACCCCACACTGCTGTTGTTTCTATTTTAAACATCTACAGAACCGTGTGGGATTAGATGTATCCCCATCTGGCCACTCCATTATTTCCCCATTGGTTAATCCATTAAAAGATTTCATGCATGAAAAATGGAGATGTGAAGCAAAAAAGCGACTTGGAAGATGTTTGGTGAGACAGTAATGGCTGGGACTGAAAGAAAAATGAATGAGGAATGAAGACAAAGGAGGAAAGCTGAATCATTTATAATTAAAGGGAATCTGGGCGAAGAAAGGCCAGTGGACGGCTTTTATCCTGCCAGCATCTGTGATTTCTTGATGGATGTGCTAACTTTGAGATTTGCTGAAGAAGTGAGAGTTTTCTCAGGTGGAAACTCTTTTCTCTTTTTGCTTTGACCGTTTATTTTTAACAATGAATTAACAGATGAAAATACGTGGGAGGTTTTTTTTTTTTTTTTTTTNTTTTTTTTTTTTTTTTTTGTGGCTTCTTCTGAATTTCAGCACCAACAATAACAACAGGCCTGGAACACCGTTTATTGAAGTGGCTGTGACTGTGAAAAAACAGTCCACACATGGGAGACAAGGTCAAATAAAAACTTTGGAAAGCTGTAAGACTCTGCTAGACGTGTTTAATAGATGCCTCTGCCAAGTAATAGCAATAAGAGTCTGTTTGGTTGTTGTAGTAACATGGATTACAACCAGAATAAGGTATGTATGTGTTGGTGTGTATTCTGTAGAAACAATTACAAAGAGGCATTCAGCAAGTCTGGGAGATTGCAGAGTCACGCTGCCATCCTTGACCTCCGTGACACAGCCAGCTGATGTTCTTTTGTCCTCAGACTATTTATTCAAGAAGGTTAAGAGAAAACACAAGGAAAAAGAGCATGAATACCAAAAAGTCATTACGATGAGGCCCAGTTCTGATAATATTTCACCAGGATGATATTTTATGATAGAGGTCTTCATGGGTTGGCTTGGTTCTTCCAAACTGAGAGCTGACTAGGGGTCCAAATCTATTCAGTCTAATGGGGCCAGGTTGGGTCCCACGCTATTGCCTTGGGTCTGTGTCAAAATGTCTTATACCTGAGTGGATCCAAGTGGACTCCACATAAGTTTTTATCAAGTGGTGTGTTGTAACCACCACAGGAGAAAATGGGTTTTTTGAGGTGAGACAGAGTGTGAGCTGAAGTGCAGGAAAAATGGAGGCATACTTTGTTGATGTGAGGAACAAATTAAAAGAAACGTTTGTTAATTGGTGACGCATCATACTGCTGTCAGTGTTGGTGTTTTCTCTCTGTTTTGGTCTGTTGGGTCAGTTTTGTTAATCAGAGTGATTTTTGAGGAGATGCATGCACGTGCAAACACACACACAAACATATACTCTATATAGACATATACTAAGTACTTAACAAGAAAATAATGATTTTGTCGTTCATTATCAACTAGTCCAGCTCCACCCAGATGTCTGAGGTCAGGATCAGCGACAGAACAGCTAGCAGACGTGTTACATAGTGTCGCCATGGCAGCCAGAGACCTGGCAGCATGTGTGGGACAGATCTGAAAAACAACTTTCCATGACTACACACATGCACATGCACACATACATACACAAACTCAAATATCGAACCACTTGGATACTTGGATACACATGGTCATGCGTGACATGTGGTCATGCTTGTACGCATGACACATGGTCATGCGTACAAGCATGCTAAAATCAGTTTGCTAGACACTCCTGCTCCACACTGAGCATGTACACGCACACACACACACACACACAAACACACAGACAGACCTGGCTAGTCAGGCACAGGCAGGCAGCATCTGCAGATTTCAGATAAGACGGCCATCATTGATTTTTTTGTCACGAACTAAATGCAGAGCTGTTGAAGAAGTGTTGTGGTCATTATCACCTCTTCACTTTCTAAATTCACTGCTGCACTTAGTAAAACAGCCCCATGTTGCTGACTGAAAGGCAGAGCCTGTAGCAGAGTAACATAAGGAGGGCTTTCTGTACTACAGGTACATGATGGAGTCATTTGAGGCTGCGGCCAGATGTTGTTGGCAGCTCCAGTGTGGTCATCATGTCAGCAAAGAATACCATCAGTGCTAATAGGGTTTCCGATAAAGTAGTGCTGAAATAATTATCAATGAATTACTTGAATGATATAATTTTAATCAACAGCAATTGTAATGAAAAAAAAAAGCCAAATATTTGCTGGTTCCACCTTATGCTTTTCTTTGGTGCAGCACTGTGAATTTAATCCCTTTTGGGTTTTTTCTTTTGTTGTTCAGACTAAATTAAAACTAATCAGACCACATTTCTCACTGTCCTTTGACATTTCATATGATAAATGGATAATCGATTAATCCAAGGGCTTAACAGGAATACTCACTAAGATCTACTGTGTTTCTGAGGCTAACAAACTTTAAAGCACAGAAAGAAAGTAAAAAGTGGGAGAAGAGGAAGCCATAGTAAAGCCTTGTGTTGAAAAAAATGCAGCAGTAGAGACAGATGTAACATTACGACAGCCTGACAAGCCTGCAGAAGCTGTTTACTGTAGATTTGGTTTACACGGACTCCAAAAACGAGTGGTTTGGAGGGAAGCCGTGATGTATGTCATGTTTTATTTTCCATTTGTCTGTGTATTTATGGGTTTGACATCACCACTACAGCTACTCGGTATCAGCGCTGGTCAGTAGAGTTGTAGCTTTATAACCTGAGGCTCCACAGGCTGCTTCTTCTGCCTCTGTATTCAGAAGGCAGCAGGGAATCTGCACGCTAAGCTTCAGCTTCCAGGCTTATTTACAGAGCTCCAAGATAAGGAGGAGAAGGAGGAAGAGGAGGAGGAGGAGGAGGAGAGATAAAAATGGGGGAAAAAAATAAACAGAACAATAGAGTAGGCTAACATAAGAACTTATAAGTGATGAGATAATAAAGAGCCATATGCAATAAAGGCTTTACTTAACCTCCCACGTGTTATTGTGAATATGTACATAAAAAGTGGAAAATCCTGAAATTATTGTAAAAGATGATTTTTATACTTATATTTTTATAAGGTATTGACAAAGAGAAGATGCAGTAAAAAAAAAAAAAAAAGAATAAATGAATTGAATAAATTGAAACTGATTTTTCAGGTAAAAACAGTGCTGCTCTGCTTGTTCCATGCGCACACAGCATCAGTGTGTTATTACCACTCAGCATTAGACCCTCCACTCTGCCAGGTAGCCCCTAAATTAAAGCTGTCCTCCTCTCATTCCACAGGAAGGCTGATAAAGACATCAAACAATGTGTGTGAACACAAGAGACATTGCTTCATTAAAATAAATAGTGGGAAACAGATGCACCAGAGTGAACTGTTCTCTTTTAATAATGAAATATATGTCACAGCTTCTAATTCACATTCTTAATGGAAACACACACTGATTTACATTTTTCCATTTTGTAGACTTTTTGGAACTTCACAAGCAGAAATTTCAGTTATCAGCATTTTATACCACCTCTCACCTTTACCACCAGCTAAAAAAAAAGAAGTATGTTTGTGTTTTCTGAGGCGTGTTTGGNACCTCTCACCTTTACCACCAGCTAAAAAAAAAGAAGTATGTTTGTGTTTTCTGAGGCGTGTTTGGTGAGGTAAGTGCATCAAAGGAATACAGAGATATGAATAATTAAAGCAGGTTTGGAGTCTCAGTGAAACACATGATGGAGAAGCAGGAGCTTTATAAAGCCAGGAGAGAAAATGGACTGATGCTGAGATAAATAAGTAAAGTGTGGATGTGCTTAGATGAAGGGCAGTGCAGCGAGAAAGAGGTTTAATATTTAAAGTGGGAGTTTTTGGGATTCCATTGATTCCAAAGCGCTGCTCTTCTCAGGACCCCATAAAGGTTTTTGGTTGATGCTTTTTCTGTATTAGATGGCAATACTGAAAGTTACAACACACACACACGCAGAAAACACAATATAAGCATGCAGTATATTGCACAGGATGTAATGGTCATGTTTTTGCTAATAGTGAAGCAGCTTTATAAATCAAAAACAAACTTATTCCACCTTTGTCTGTTTAGTGCAGTGCTCATTGCTGTCGTGTTCCTCATTGCATTTCCCATAGATGACCTGTCAATAAAACAGTGTGGGTGGTACTTTGACCTCTTCCTCATGGATTTCCGGTTGATACAGTTTTGTTTTCTTTGTCTGCCCAACAGTGGTAGTTAATACTGTTGATGCTAACTTCCATGTTCTTTCAATTCCAAAGAACAGAGAGATGTAATGAAAGGAAATGAAAGAAAAAACACATCACATCTATATGACAAAAGAAAGTTTTGTTTAGTTTGTAAGTGAGAAATGTTTAATGATGTAACAATTATTTTCTCTCTTTTTTCCTTCACTCTCCCTCTTCCCGATGCTGCCTTGGGACATATCATCTCTATCAGCTCTCCCAGGTGTGTTAACTGTTGGTAACCCTCCCTACGCACACACGCACACAAATTACACACAAAACCTTCATTTTTCTTTTGCATGGTTGTGCTTAATTCACCTGCAGTGATCAAACTGATGTTTGCTACAAAGAGGTAAAACTTTGTTAACAATACCAACACAATTAATCAGGATATCTGTGATCCTCATGTCTTGGTAGCATCAGTACTGCTACATGAATTAGCCCAGGTCTGAGGTTACATCTTCAGAAAGATGATTTAGAAAATAGGGGATACACTTCTTTGATATCGCTGAATATCCTGACATCAGAAAATCCACAGATATGTCCTTTATAAATGGGAATTTCTTACAGTTCCGTTTTAGCTCACTCTAATTAGTTGTTGATGTTTTACAGGTTTGTGCTTCGGTTCTGCTGTGAACAACATAAGGAAAAACTGCTCTAAATTCGTAATCCTATTGATGACTTAAACATGATCCACAGCATGAATCATTCAGAGATGTGCACAGCCAAGCCGCTGACTTTGGAGCTGGACTGAAGTTGTGTTAACTTTGATTTTTTTCTGTTTCCTCTGGACGTAGCACTCATTCACGCGAGTCATGCTGCATGTTTTATTTCCATTTTCAATATACATCCATATACAAGGACAGGGAAAGAGTAAGAGCAACCGAGCTATGGAGTACAAACTGTTGACCTCAGGAAACTAGACAGGCGGGCTCAAATTAATAATACAAAGCTTTCCTACAGTAAGTGCAGGGTTGTTAAGCTTGAGTGCAACATTTCGTGCTTAACAACATCAGATTTAAAGATTTTCACAACAGAAAGAAGAGAGAAGATTAAGGAGGTACAGAGATATGCCAATTTATCTACACACCTAAAAAGGATTCTAAAATTGTGTCAAATGGTTCACAAAATTGTCAAAAGAAGCCTGAGCTCATTTATGGACAGAAGAGTAGACGACATCAAAGCAGACTGGTTGATTTAAGGGTGGAGTTTGTTCCTCTAAGCGCTCATATCACATTCTTCACGAGATGAAAAATAATTGTTTGACCTATATTTTATCAGCATTCAGGCTATTTAACCATTATTACATACCGTACAATTAATGAGGTACAAAAAGAATATGAAGCTGCAGGTACAGGCGTATACAGTCCTTACAAATCTCCCGGCAATGACATCTGCTCACAAATAATAGAATAGAATAGAATAGAATAGCTTTATTGTCATTATACATAACATATAATGAAATTACAGGTGTTTCTCCCTTAGTGCAGAAATATAAAGTATAAAAAGAATAAAAACAACTTTGTACACATCTATTTAAATTAAATTTACACAGCTAAAAAGATAAATATACTTATCAAAGTGTACGAGTATGAATATGTACATATTTATATATAGATATAGATGTGTGTTTGATATTTACAACAGTAGCAGGATGGTAGCAGCAATCAATTAGTATTGCACAGAGTTGTAAACACCAAGGTAGCTAGCAGCAATCAGAATATATTGCACAAGTTACATGGTAACAACTTAAATGGTGAACAAGGTGCCATGGGAACAGAATTGCACATGATGGTGACATTGACAGAGTAATGTCCAGGTCAGCGGTTATTTAGTGTTCTGATGGCCCAAGGGTAGAAACTGTTTCTTAGTCTGGATGTGCGGGCCTTCATTGACCTGTAGCGCTTGCCAGAAGGCATCCATTCAAACAGGTGATGCGCTGGGTGGGAGGAGTCTTTGAGGATGGCAGTGGACCTTCTCAGGCATCTGGAGCTGGCGATCTCCTCCAGGGAGGGCAGAGGGCAGCCGACGATTTTCTGGGCCGTGTTTATGACCCTCTGCAGGGCCTTCCTGTCCGCAGCCGAGCTCCCAGCGTACCAGGCAGAGATGCAGTATGTGATTACACTCTCGATGGTGGAACGGTAGAAGGTCACCAGCAGCCTCTGATCCAGTTTGTTCTTCCTGAGGACCCTCAGGAAGTGTAGTCTCTGCTGGGCCTTCGCCATCACTGCTTTGGTGTTAACGGACCAGGTCAGCTCCCCCGATAAGTGGACTCCTAGGAATCTGAAGGAGCTCACTGTCTCCACCACGTCCCCATTGATGTAAAGAGGGGCGTGGTCCACTCTGGTCCTTCGGAAGTCTACAATGACCTCCTTGGTTTTTGAGGTGTTCAGCAGCAGGTTGTTGGCTAAACACCACGTGGACAGATGTTCCACCTCCTCTCTGTAGGCAGCCTCGTCCCCTCCTGTGATGAGCCCAACCAGTGTGGTGTCATCCGCAAACTTAAAGATGGAGTTGGACGGATGGGAAGGTACACAGTCATGTGTGTATAGGGTGTACAGGAGAGGGCTCAGCACGCAGCCTTGGGGAGAGCCGGTGCTCAGAGTTAGGGTGGAGGACAGGTGGGAGCCCAGCCTCACTGACTGTGGTCTGTCAGTGAGGAAGTTCTTTATCCATGCACAGGTGGAGGGGGGGAGGTGCAGGTCCAGCAGTTTTTTAATGAGAATGTCCGGGATAATTGTATTGAAAGCTGAACTGAAGTCTATGAACAGCAGTCTGACATAGGTCCCAGGTTGTTCCAGGTGGTTCAGCGTTGATTGGAGGGCGAGGGTGATGGCGCCCCCGGTGGAGCGGTTTGCCCTGTAGGCAAACTGATGGGGATCACATGCTGAGGGGAGGCAGTCCTTGATGTGATGTGAAAAACTAATAACCAGGCATGAGAAAGAGAACTGGCTTAAAAACCCTGTTGCATTCTTGCTTTAGATTCATTCGCTTGTAAAGCTCGGTTGTTGGATGGCATTGATTCAGGTTCCACTCAGCACCTGATTGCAAACTTGGCATAGACCAAAGAGTTGAAGGTCTGCTAGATTCCCGCAAACATTTTAATTAACATTAAATATGGATAATGATGTGTTTGCTGTCCTTTGTAGGCTTTCAGAAAAATATTCAGTTATAGATGATGATGCTATTATAAGCCGATTTACTCAAGCACATAAACACTCCGTTGGCTCACAGTCATTGTAAGAATTGTGTCCATGCATTTCGTCACCTAGTGTACCCCTCATAAGCCAATTAAGTAATGAGTCATGTATATTGATGGAATCCTATGTATATAGCTTAGTCCACATTTTGCCTTGCTTGCAGCTCTGAGTATAGGTTGCATGTCAATATCCTGAGTGTTTCCATTTGGTGCATTCAAAGCTATAACATTCATGGTGAAAAAAAAAATCTTTGCTACACTTTGACGATCACATCCAGGTGATGCTAATCGTGCTTCGCTAAAATTTTGTTAATGAGGTAGAACCTCATTACATATTGCAGGATGTAGCATGGCCCAGAACAATGTGGGTATATAGTTAAACACACACCATGCAGCAAGGTGTCTCACCTTGCTCACTTCCTGTTGAATTAAAACCCTTCATGTCTGCTGTATGTTGGGAAGACAGCTGGGCTCCTCACATGGCTGCCCTCTCTGCATGGAGCTTGTTTACAGGAGCCCAGATGGGACATAACAGGCTATGACAGGTTGAGCTTTGGCCCACCCTGCTGCTGTGTTTTGTCTGTTAGTTCTGATGAGAGCCAAAATAACTTAGATGGATGTAATTAATCAACAGTTTAGCATCCACATTCAATAATAATAGTAAATGTGGATGCTAAACTGTCGCAAATTGGAGAATTAATTTAATTTTGGAACAAATACTCAAAATCATGCTGAATGATGGTAAAATATATACTATATACACTATAGCCCAGTATATATACACTAAATTGAATTACATGAACTGGAAAAGCAATCCGATTGAGCATCTTTAATTTTAGAACCCAAATGCAAGTAATGGAAACACAGAATTAATGCAGACAGTAAATGGTACCTGTAGGCATCTACAGGAAAAATTAGCCTTATGTAACGTACTTTTATATTTTTAGCATGTGTTCCAGAGAATAGTCAATTTTCTGCATGTGATGGATGAAAGGATGAAAACCTTTGCACAAACATCTCAGGAAAATCCCCAAATAAAATCTTGATGTTTTTTAAAGATGTTTTTGTTTGTTTGTTTGTTTTTCCTTTACATTCTGGACCTAGGCTGTCTTCTTCAGTGGCGCATTTAGTTTCAAAGAGGAGACAAAAGGTGAATGTAGAGGAGACAGTTAAAATGCCTGGTCAACCCTGAGGAAGCTGAAGGTGTTTCATTGGGCTGCAGCCTGATTCTGTCAGTGGAAAAACTGTTCTATGTCAGAAAGCATACTGGGCATATTCAGGAAGAAATAAGAAGTTATTCATGCTTGTGGATCAATATAATCAATCATCAGTTCGGGATGAGTTAGTTCTCAGAGAGTCGAGATTAAACCGGAGAGAACCTTGAGAAACTACAGCTGATGTCTGAAACCTTTTAAATCATGTTTAAAGCCTAATTTTTGCAAGCTTCACTGTTCATTCAAATTCAGTGCTATGTAATATTGGCTATAAGAGTCCTGCAACAATGTGTGTCAAGGATTGTACCAGTTAAATTTGAAAAAACTCAGTTGTTTAACCTCTACAACATCTGAGTTCAGCAGTCAACCTATTACTGGGCTATTGTTGATGTAAATTAGAGAACTGATGTGTATTGTGCTTTTTCTGTTATTTCACGTCTTTTTTGGATCCAGGAGCTGTCAGAAGAGTGTCATTCTCCGCCGCTGCTGACGGTCAATGGGCCAGGCGAGGAAAAGCTGTTTCGCAGTAAAAGTGCAGATGTGGAGTTGACGGTAGAGAAGGAGAAGGTCAAGAAGATGTTGTCAGAAGGGTAATGTCACAGTTTTTGGCATGCACTCTCCGTGAGTTTATATTTCTGCAGTGAGGGGAGCAGAAACACCTCTGCTCATGTTGTGTGTCTTGCCAGCTGTATCTGTGGGTTAAACTGTACATGTAGAGGAGTGAAAAGTACAATTTTACCATGTAAAATGTAGTGGAATCAAAGTAGAAAGTAGCAGAAAATGGAAATGCCCAAGTAGTACAAGAACTGTAAAATTGTACTTAGAATGTAAGATACTTGAGTACTTTTACTTAGTTACTTCCCATCTCTGATCCCAATACCCCTTTAGACACAATCTCTACACTGCTGCTGGTTTTGTTTTGTCACAGCATCACATAAAATGGTGCGACTCAACACAGAAATAATTAACTTTTATAATCTGTAAAGAAGAAAAACTGACAGGTGGGAGAACTGGAGTTGGACATATAGCAACATTTGTTCAAGGTGAACTTACTGTACCTGATTGGTTAATGTATGTGTTGTCTGAAAGTCTGCATATAAAATAGCAAAACTTCCATCCAAACTCTCCTTCAGGTTGTCCATCTGTTCAGTGGACAGTCAGTCAGGTGTGGGAGAGGATTTTCCATCTTGGCAAGAATAATACTGTCTAGATATTTTTGTGTTTTTTCAGGCTTAAAACTTGTCAAATTTAATTTCTATGTTAAAACTGAATATTAAATATTATCTACAGGCTGTAAGAAACGTGTGCAGAAACGTGTGCAAGCAGGTTGGAATGGGTGGAGAAAAGTGTCAGGTGTGATGTGTGACAAAAGAGTCTCGGCAAGAATGAAAGGAAAGGTGTACAAAACGGTGGTGAGACCAGCGATGTTGTATGGCTTAGAGACAGTGGCACTGAGGAAAAGACAGGAGGCAGAGCTAGAGGTAGCAGAGACTAAAATGCTGAGGTTCTCTTTGGGAGTGACGAGGATGGATAGGATCAGGAACGAGTACATCAGAGGGACAGCGCATGTTAGATGTTTTGGAGATAAAGTCAGAGAGGCCAGACTGAGATGGTTTGGACATGTACAGAGGAGGGATAGTGAACATATCGGTAGAAGGATGCTGAGGTTGGAACTGCCAGGCAGGAGGCCTAGAGGAAGACCAAAGAGGAGATTTATGGATGTAGTGAAAGAGGACATGAAGTTAGTTGGTGTGAGAGAAGAGGAGGCAGAGGATAGGGTTAGATGGAGGCAGATGATTTGCTGTGGTGACCCCTGAAGGGAAAGCCGAAAGGAAAAGAAGAAGAAGATCTACAGGCTGTAAGAATTCCATCGCCAAAAACTTTGTTGAGCCACGATACACAAATAGCAGCTCTCATAGCTGTTATTCTTCTTTTGGAACACTTGCCTTTAATGAAAGTGTCAGCATATTCTGATACATATTTTATGAGTACATTTATAATATGGCATAATTTATTGATACCATATTTTATGTAGGCTATTTATTTGACAACATAGGGCACTAAGACAGAAAAAAAAGTGAGAAAAAGAGAGAGGTGACAGTATGAGGTAAAATTCAAGCCCAGAACTTCTGATGTCCGTGCAGAAAAATTTGGCTTGCAGCAAGACATTCAGCATAATAATAACAATAATGCATAATAGTAAGAAACAAAACCCAGAGCCATAAAAAATAAATATTTAAATGAAACAACAGAGAGGACAACTGATTTGTGTGGCTTTGAAAGTTTATCAGACAGGTTGTAATCCAGACTAAAACCCCATTCAGCTAAATGAACAGATGTAAATGTCTGCTGCATTTTGTTATGCTGCAACAATGTGTTAATAAAACTGACTTACACCGCTGGAACTCCAAACTGCCTCCATTAGAGGAGAGCTCTGAATTAGCACTGAATACAAGTCATTAGGCTGCTTATGTAGCAACTGCAGGCTGGATTTGGTCGACAAACAATTCCTGGAGTCATCAAATGAGGTAGCTGAGCTGGTAACACACCACAGCTGAAGGGTTTCTCTCCAAAATGAGATCTAAGAATCCTGACAAAACTGTTCTTTCTCTTTTTTTTTTTTTTTTTNTTTTTTTTTTTTTTTTTTAAAGAACATTGGATGGAGTTCTGTGTTATATTAAAACGTCACACTGTGTGACTTCAACCAACAGCTTCACCTCCTCACAAGCTGAGACTTTGTCACTTCTCCCTGTTCATTACATTCAGATGTCTGCGGACATGTTGAAACTTGAATGGGAAAACTGTCACCTAACAGCAATGAACAAACACTCAGAGAAGGCTGGATTCACCATGTTAGATCTTGTTCATTCCTACTACTGTGACTATGACTGGATTTACACGACCACGCACATGCAACCTGATTCTGATCTTTTGCTCACATGTGACACATATTGGATACGTTTCCTGAAGATGTATATGATAAAAAGCCACATGGAATCTGATATCTTCAGATCCATTTTGTGCCACTTGCAAATGTGGAAATAAATCAGATACATATCAGATATCCGTCAATGCAACTGCTGTCTAAATACACACATCGGAATTTCTTTCCCATTCCAATTCCTATGTAATGTTTCACCTTATCCGCATATGAATGATGTAAGCATCAATATGATGATGTTCTCTGTAAACAGAAATGGAGGACATACAATATATATCAGACATGCTGATGTGTGTTTATGTCAAATAGACAGTGTGTGATAACAGGCTTCTGTTACAGCAGCAAAACTCCCAACTCCACCCACTTCTCCTCCATCATTAACCGACGAAAATATCCTGATGGGAGAAATAAACAACGTATCAGATAATTCTCTCTGTATTTGAAAGTTGCTAACCTGCTGATCATATTTTTAAATAGTTTTCTCATCTTAGTCCATTGAAGCATTTNGTTGCTAACCTGCTGATCATATTTTTAAATAGTTTTCTCATCTTAGTCCATTGAAGCATTTTGTTTAAATCCATCTCAGAAATGTGCGCATGCGTAACTGCATCCGGGCTGCTACAGGTTAAAGCCGTGTAAATACCGGTATCAGATATGAGCCGCTTAAAAAAGAAAATGTAACGGAAATGTGAAATGGTTCGGTTATGGAATCGTTTATCTGACATGGCTGAAGACAGGATAAATAAGAAGGTCTTCATTTGGAGTAAACTACACAACTCTCCATGGGACAAAGAAATCTCTGCCATTTTTGAAGAAGCTGGTCTTCAGTATATTCATAGAAATAATCTACGATGTAAAATTAATGAAATTAAAAGCAAGCTCTCCTCTGTTTTTGAAAAATAAAATGGGATAGAGATATTATGTTAAAACCAAAATTGCGGACTTATATTCAAATTAAGCAAAAATATGGCCCTGAAGTCTATGTCACATCACATGTATCAAGAAGCCAAAGATCTTTAATTGCTCAGTTGTGAACAGGCATCCTTCCTCTGAATGTGGAAATCGGTAGATTTAGAAATATACAGGAGGAAAATAGACTGTGTGATTTGTGTGGGTTGGGAGAGGTTGAGGATGAGATGCACTTTCTTTTGTACTGTACTTACTATGATGATTTGAGAGGGTTAATGTTTGATAAAATGTTTGTTAAAGAGCCGGAGAGTTTTTGGTGGACGGATTATCAGAAATTGGAATGGCTGTTTAGTTTTGGGGTTTTTAAGTTAATTAATTTTGTTTCAAAAGCCTGGAAGAGAAGGCAGGATGGGTTATATGTTCAATGACTATGGTATGTGGAAAATTTTTGTTTGTTCTTCTTCTGTAATTTTTCTTTGAGTTGTGGTATCATTGTATATGTATGTATACGTTTATATGGAAGTATCTGGCATGTGTGTAATGGTGTCTTGTAAGCCCATGTGGGCTGGGCACATGAGTGTGTATGACACCTTAATAAAAATATATTCATTCATTCATGTAAACAAAAAATCATTTGTTCATTCTGAACAAAAAATCGGATATAGGCAAAAAGATCTGAATTGAGCATCAAGACTTGTCATAAATCCAGCCTGTCTCATCTGCTTAAACTGATTGTCTGACAGCTGCATCACCCATGGTCAAACTCCAGCATCCTGGATGTTCGCCAACGTCACCCAGGGACATCCAATAGGAAGCCTCCCTGTTTTAGCTCCTCCGAGGGTACCTTGGCACATAGCTGAGGGTGTCATTTGCCAGGTGGCAAGTGGCGGTTTTGAGAGCTTTGGGAGATTCCCACACAAACCAACATTAGTGATGTGGTCCTTCCAGCCAATATCTAGTGCCATTCTTGGCATTCTAGTATTACAGTCGACGAGAAGTTTGGAAGCCTGGTGAAAAAGGTGCTTTCTGACTAAATTAGGAGCTACGTTATCTGGAATTATCCAGATGGTTTGGTTGGTTTGGTGTCTTAAGAGAGTTCCTTACTCACATTTCCACTGTGCTTCAAGTACTGTGAATATTATGGACATTGTTTAGTAATTCTGATTTTCAATAAAAGTAGTGAGATCTTTTTAATTTTTAATAGTTGATTCAGTGTCCAACTGTTAAACATTTGGATTCCTGAGTTGCTTTCTCCTCTATTTTTGTGTAAGGCACCATAGACTGGCTTGGTTGGTAAACACTATCATGCTGTATTTCATTGCATACTGTTACAAAGGAAGACAGCAGGAGAAGCTCACTTTTGCCATTTCTTCAGAAATGTTCCAGCACAGCTCAAGTAAAAAAGCAGCACTGAGCTTTTATCTCAAAATAAAAAGTCTGGAAAACATGCTGCACGATACAGGTGGATACTCCCATTTCCTGCAGAATGTGTGTGTGTGTGTGTGTGTGTGTGTGTGTGTCCACGGCCATATAACAACGAGGCCTGACTCACTGCTTGTAATTACTATTATTATGGCAGCTGTTATTGATCTGTCAGCCCTCCATCAGAGAGCAGGAAGCGGAAAAACGTCCTCATTATTTCACTCGTTTTGTTTTATGATTATTGCAAGCCTATGTGAGTTTTTGCCCTCTGTTGCTGTGGTGAGTGGTTTTTATTGGTAGCCATGGTCGATGCACCTTCCGAAACTCCCTCTTCTAGTTGAAAGCTCTGGTTTATGAAATATTACACCTGAATCCTGACATTTACTTGAACAAAAGACCTGATCCCATTTTCTTGTGTGTGATTAATTAAACATAGCATATTATCCATGCATGTCATTTTTTTTTCTGCTGTCAGAAGTGCCGACTGTCTTTTCTGGTGCAGGTGTGAAGTTGAGTTGCTTCCAAAATCAAAGACAGCTGATGTATTCACTAGTTTTCGTAACATGACGTAAGCATTGTTGCATGTATTAATATGGACTGTGGGCACTTTTTGCATGACTGCAGTCTTCTTGTGGCAGGCAAAACAAATCTTCATGCTAAGTAGGATACAGATATAAAATACAATGAGCTCCACATATTTCACTTGCAGTCAAAAATCTTGATTTCCACAGGTTTGACAAGGTATTTCTGCAATCAACTTTAGTCATAACCTCTATGAAATGTAACCTCTAGGTGTTTACAGTGTGTGTGTGTGTGTGTGTGTGTGTGTGTGTGT